>BLSH010026835.1:1534348-1548922 GCA_018402905.1 Glandirana rugosa
CCTTGGGCAGTAGAGGGTTGATATTTGAATGCACATTCTTCCTACTAACCACCAATGTAAGGGAGCCCTTTCCATCCCCACTGACCACCAATATAAAGGGGCACTTCTCCAATGACCACTGATGTAAGGAGGCAGATCTCTCCTAACCACCAGTCTTGAGTTACGTGTCACTTCTCAACCGACCAACAATGTATGGAGGTACTGCAGTAACCACTATTGTAAGAAGATTTCACTGGCCAGCAGTGAAATGGGCCGTTTCACTGACCAATCTTCATGGTGCAAAGACCAGACATACTCTTGACTGTCGCACTCTGCAAGTTGTGCTACACATTACATACTGCTGACCACCGCACACATAATTTTGTCATATAAATGAGAGGGGTATGTTAGGTGCACCACAGAATTAATCAAATCAGCACCGGCAGGAGGAAACTATTTTTTCTCTGGACGTTTTTTTTTTTTTTTTTACTACATTTACTAATATAGAAAATATTCCCCTAATTATGACTTTTCCTGTTCTATAACTATTTCTACCTTGCATTTGTTCTGCTGGTGTCACGGGAATTAACCTATCCTCACATACCCTTACTGGGATGAGAGTAAATACAATAATTAAGCTTAGCAGTGGTAAGAAGGTTGTATATACAGAGCAGACCATTTCTACAACAAAATCCTTGCCATCTGCATATCTTAACTGCCAACTGCCCTGTCGACTGTTTCACCAGTTCATGGCCCAAGGAAATTCCCTTGCAGACACTGACCTTCATATCCCTTACTATCCCTTCCTATTTCCATCTCTTCTATCACTGCTCTGCATTGTGCCTAGACACAGGTCTTCCTCGCCAGCGCAAAAATAGGCCCTAGGCCAATGCCTGGAAAATAAACCATGCTTTTCATTGCCTTTAACACACTGAGATATGAAAAAAGAATAAAGCGATGGGCTGCCCACAGAAACCTAGAGACAAGAATGGACTATTCATCCACTTCTATTGATATGAGACAGATCTGAACTGTGAGATTGATCGGAGGGGATGTAAAAAGCAAAAAAATCTATATCAGCAGCAAGATTAGTACATATGCAAGAGGTCAAATGTATTAAAAGATAAAGGAGAGTTTCAACAGGAAAAAATTCTGATGGACATATATACAGTATCTCACAAAAGTACACGCTCAAATTTTTGTAAATATTTCAAGAAATGACACTTTGCTACAATGTAAAGAAGTAAGTGTATAGCTTGTATAACAGTGTAAATTTGCTGTCCCCTCAAAATAACTCAATACACTCTAAACCACTGGCAACAAAAGTGAGTACACCCCTAAGTGAAAATGTACAAATTGGGCCCAATTAGTCATTTTCCCTCCCCTGTGTCATGTGACTCGTTAGTATTACAAGGTCTCAGGTTGGCAACAGAAGGGAGAACACCCCTAAGTGAAAATGTCCAAATTGGGCCCAAAGTGTCAATATTTTGTGTGGCCACCATTATTTTCCAGCACTGACTTAACCCTCTTGGGCATGGAGTTCACCAGAGCTTCACAGGTTGCCACTGGAATCCTCTTCCATGACGACATCACGGAGCTGGTGGATGTTAAAGACTGTCACATACCTAGTGGTGGAGTCTGACAGTGCAGTGAGCAACCTCTCTTGCGGCCCTGGTTCGGGAACCCCTGGTATAGTGGATAGGAAGTTCCAGAGCGCAAGGGGGCACGAGGGCTGGAAAGGATGCAGGTGGTGATGTGAGGATCCTCCAGGGGCTCGTGCTAGGCAGAAGGTTGGTCGTACAGGTCAGGTCAGTAACTGGCGGACAAGTGCAGTACAATTGGAGCAGGCAAGCAGATAGTCGGGTACAGGCAGGGTCATCAACAAGCGGGCAGCAGCAGTACACAAGGATCAGGCAGAAGAAGGGTCATAGGCAAGCTGAGTCGGTGCAGACAGAGTTCAAGCAAGATAGGACAAGCTGGGTCACAGGTGCAGGAAATCTCAGGAATAACAGTTACGGAACACTCAGAAAAAGCTGTAGAACGGACAGCATCTGCTGCAGGGTGTAGGCAGCTTAAATAGACTGTTCAGTGCCATTGGTGCGCACAGCGCACGGGAAGCCAGAAAACGGTCAGGACATCATTCTTCCTAATATTGCCGTCCCCCCCCAAGGGGCAGCCTCCGGATGCCCAAACGGGCTCTCTTGGCCGGGTATACTCCAGAAGGACCTGATAAAGGCTTCCGCTCTCTTCGGGCCCATAGCCCTTCCATTTAACAAGGTACTGGATGCCGCCACCTCTCCTGCAGTCCAAGATGGATTCTACCTCGAACTCCTCCATCCCGTCAACCAGCACTGGTGCAGGTGGGCCTGTCTTCCGATCTGGGAAGGAGTCGGCTTTAACAGGGATACGTGGAAGACAAGATGGATACGAAACGATTCAGGCAACTCCAGTTCATATGCCACATTGTTAATCTTCCTCTTGATAGGAAAGGGCCCCAAGAATCTTGGGCCCAATTTCTTGGACGGGCATGCCAGTCTTAGATTGGTAGTAGATAGCCAGACTAGACATGGCTTTAGTCTTTTGGCAATCCTCAAGTATTCCAGATTTTTATGAATTGTGTAAATGAGAATTGGGTGTGCTGCTCCTTCCAACAGGTACTGACATTCGTCTGATGCTGATTTAATGGCTAAAAGTTCACGATCTCCCACATCCTAATTTTTCTCGGCAGAAGACCGTTTGCGGGAAAAGAACGCTACCGGGTGTAGTAGCGCTTTGGTACCTTGCCTCTGGGAGAGAATCGCCCCGACTGCTACCTCAGATGCATCGTTCTCCAGAACATAAGGAAGAGCAGGGTCTGGATGCTTCAAAATGGGCGCTGAGGTGAACAGATCCTTGAGCCTTTCAAAAGCAGCTTGTGCCTCAGGAGTCCATTGAAAGGGGGTACCCTGTTTGGTGAGCTGGGTGATAGGTGAGATTATGGAGGAGAACCCCCGGATGAATTTCCTGTAAAAGTTTGCGAATCCAACGAAGCGTTGGATTCCCTTTTTATCAGCCGGAGCTGGCCAGTCCAGGATGGCAGACACCTTTTGGGGGTCCATCTTGATAACTCCAACGGAAATAATGAGTCCCAAGAATTGTATGCTGCGCTGCTCAAACTCGCACTTTTCTGTCTTGGCGTAAAGTCCGTGCTGACGGAGACAACCCAGTACCCTTTTGACATGGTTACTGAGGAAGTCCAATGAGGTGACGACACGCGTATAGGGGGAGGAGCCAGCGCTCGCATGTCTCATTGCTGCTATTGCAATACACGTTATCAGCTCGCACGGCTTTATAGTGCTGGATCTCATAAGTGTTTTAATTGTTTTATTGGGGCAATAAATTGTTTTAAACTGAGAGCATTAGATTTCTGCTCTTTTTTTATATATACCGGTTTGCGAATCTTGGAACTAATGGAGCTATTTGATCGAATTGGAGACCGAGTGGTATTGAGATGATGCATCCCTGAGTGGGGAAACAAGCGAGTTTATCTTTATTTTAAGGTGAGAGGCCAGTGAGGCTGGTGAAGGATTTTAGAAGCACCTGTTTGATACCTCTCTGCTTTCCACGATTGGGTTCTCCGTATCAGATGTGTCTGTCTATGGACCCCTTCTCTCAAACCTGACGTTTCTTCCTGAATTTTTTTTTTTTGATTTTTTTATCTCACTATTCAAGCACGTTTTTTTGGACTAATATATGTTGAACAATTCTTGTTTTTTTACTGAGTTTATGTAATTTCACCATTTAAGCACTTATTTGAGTGATATTATGATGTTTTCTCACATAATTTATTATTGTATGCATATTTGATATACCTATCTGATTCTGAGTTGTATTATTTGGATCTATTAGCGCTACACTATATTTTTGTTTTTTGGTTACGATGAAGCTCCAAGGAGGGAGAGAAGATAAAAATATCATTCAGGTAAGCAATGATGAAGAGGTCGAGGCAGTCCCTGAAGATATCATTAATAAAGTGCTGGAACGTGGCAGGAGCATTGCATAGGCCGAACGGTATTTCCAAGTATTCATAATGGCCGAAGTGCGTGCGGAAGGCCGTCTTCCATTCATCACCTTCCCTGATTCGCACCAAGTTGTAAGCGTCACGGAGGTCTAATTTGGTGAAGACGGTGGCCGTTCCCAGGCATTGAAATAACTCCGGTACCAGAGGGAGAGGGTAACGGTTTTTAACCGTAAATTTATTGAGCTCCCGGTAGTCTTTACATGGGCGTACAATCTTTTCTCTACGAACAAGATGCCTGCCCCAGCTGGGGAGGTGGACGGGCGGATAAACCCCTTGCTGAGATTCTCATCAATGTAAGACTTGAGAGTGCTGAATTCAAGTTCCGTAAGTGGGTAGATCCTTCTAAAAGGGATCTCAGCACTGGGAAGGAGCTTGATGGGGCGATCGTATGGTCTGTGGGTAGGAAGGACCTCCGCCCCCTTCTTACTAAAAATCTCCAGGAACTCATGGTAAGCACTGGGGATGGCATGGTTCTGGGTCAGAGTCCATGCATAATAGGGATGGATCCGCTACGGGGGTCATGGGAAGACAATGCCTGTGGCAGTATTGTGATTGGAACTTGACGTCCCCTGTACTCCAGTTGGTGGGATTGTGGGCCTGGAGCCACGGTAAGTCTAGGATGACGGAAGAGAGGAGAGGCAATGGCGTCAAGAATGAGAAGCTCCTGGTAACCTCCCACCATGGTGGTAGTCAGGGGAACGTTTTTTTGGGTGACTAGGCCAGACTTAATAGTGGTGCCATTAGCCAGGTGCACTGCCATCCTGCGGGATTTAGATCGCAGGGGGATCCCCTGTTGTGCAGCAAATGATAAGTCCACAAAATAGCTGCAGGCTCCTGAGTCGAGGATTGCAAGAACGGACACAGACTTTCCAGGGAGCTGCAGGAGTATGGAGAGGGTGAGGTGAGCAGCGTTATTGGGTGCAGGATCAGAGAAGGTAGCCAGGCTTCTACCCAACTTGGCGGAACAGACTCGCACAAAGTGCCCCGGCTCTGCACAGTAGAGGCAGAGACCCTGGTTTCTTCGGCGCTGTCTCTCTTCAAGGGTCAGTGCCGGATGCACTACCCCCCGCTGCTTGGGTTCCGACTGAATCGGCGGAGGAGAGGTGGGTTTGGCGGAGAAGACAGGAGAAGAACTAGGGAAGCCGGAGGCGTGAGGTAGCATCCATGTAGCTCGGAGATTCTCCGCGTTACTTTCCGCTCTGCGCTCTCTGAATTGCCGGTCTATCTGCATAACTAGGTCGATGAGTGGATTGAGTGGACAGAACTCCTACACGGGCTAACTCATTCTTCAGGGGGTCGGCTAAGCCTAGCCGGAACTGAAAACAGAGGGCCGCCATGTTCCAGATTGTATCGCAACTCCAGCACCTGAACTCTGATGCATAGTCCTCCACTGGGCGGGAGCCTTGCCAGAGGATGTGGAGTGCGGCCGCCTGGTTAGGATCTTCCTATAACTAGGCCATGGCCCTGAAGAACTGGGAGAGATCAGAGACTTCAGGTGCCCCTTGTTCCAGAAGCCGATGGACCCAAAACTGGGGTTCGTCTTGCAGAAGGGAGATTACCAACCCCACCTTCGTGGCTTCCCAGGAGAATGTGCAAGGCTGAAGACTGAGGTATAGGTCACAGGCATTACGGTACGCCCGGAATTTCCTACAGTCCCCAGAGAATCACTCAGGCATGGGGACTGTGGGCTTCAGCGGGAAGGTGACCATGGTGTCAGCTACAAGCTGGCTGACCCCCGATGGGGTTATAGAGGATAACTCCTGAACACGGCCTTCCAGCCTGGTGTGTCCTTCCGGATGGCTTGAGTGAGCCCTTCCAAATGCAGACTGAGTTCATGTAATGGAGAGGGCCCCCGCTCAGATTTAGACATGCCGTTTCTGTCGCATACCTGGTAGTGGAGTCTGACAGTGCAGTGGGCAACCTCTCTTGCAACCCTGGTTCGGGAACCCCTGGTAGAGTGGACAGGAAGTTCCAGAGCGCAGGGGCATGAGAGCTGGAAAGGATGCAGGTGATGTGAGGATCCTCCAGAGGCTCGTGCTAGGCAGAAGGTTGGTCGTACAGGCTGGGTCAGTAACTGGGTGGCAAATGCGGTACAACTGGAGCAGGCAAGTGGTTAGGTACAGGCAGGGTCGTCAACAAGCGGGCAGTAGCAGTACACAAGGATCAGGCAGAAGGGTCGTAGGCAAGCTGAGGGTCGGTGCAGACAGAGTTCAGGCAAGGTAGGACAAGCCGGGTCACAGGTGCAGGAAATCTCAGGAATAACAGTCACGGAACACTCAGGGAATGCTGTAGAATGGACAGCATCTGCTGCAGGGTGTAGGCAGCTTAAATAGCGCCAATGGCGCGCACGGGAAGCCAGAAAACGGTCAGGACATCAGTCTTCCTAACAAAGACCTTGCGCTCCTCCACCTACCTTTGAGATGCTCAATAGGGTTTAGGTCTGGAAACATACTTGGCCAGTCCATCACCTTTACCCTCAGCTTCTTTAGCAAGGCAGTGGTCATCTTGGAGGTGTGTTTGGGGTCATTATCATGTTGAAATACTGCCCTGCGATCCAGTTTCTGAAGGGAGGGGATCATACTCTGCTTCAGTATGTCACAGTACATGTTGGCATTTATGGTTCCTTCAATGAACTGTAGCTCCCCAGAGCCGGCAACACTCATGCAGCCCCAGACCATGGCACTCCCACCACTATGCTTGACTGTAGACAAGACACACTTGTCATTGTCTCCTCACCTGGTTGCCGCCACACACGCTTGACACCATCTGAACCAAATACGTTTAGCTTGGTCTGATCAGACCACAGGACATGGTTCTAGTAGTCCATGTCCTTAGTCTGCTTGTCTTCAGCAAACTGTTTGCAGGCTTTCTTGTGCATCATCTTTAGAAGAGCCTTCCTTTTGGGATGACAGCCATGCAGACCAATTTGTTGCAGTGTGCGGCGTATGGTCTGAGAATTGACAGGCTGTCCCCTGACCCCTTCAACCTCTGCAGCAATGCTGACAGCACTCAAGTATATTTCCCAAAGACAACCTCTGGATATGATGCTTAGCACGTGCACTCAACTTCTTTGGTCGACCATGGCAAGGCCTGTTCTGAGTGGAACCAGTCCAGTTAAACCGCTGTATGGTCTTGGCCACCGTGCTGCAGCTCAGTTTCAGAGTCTTGGCAATCATCTTATGGCCTAGGCCATCTTTAACCACTTGACCACTGGGCACTTAAACCCCCCCAACAACCAGACCAATTTTCAGCTTTCAATGCTCTCACATTTTGAATGACAATTACTCAGTCATGCAACACTGTACCCATATGAAATCTGCGTCCTTTTTTTCACACAAATAGAGCTTTCTTTTGGTGGTAATTAATCACCGCTGTTTTTTTTTATTTTTTGCGCTATAATTAAAAAAGACCGAAAATTAAGTAAAAATGAATTTTTCTTTGTTTCTGTTATAAAATTTTGCAAATTAGTAATTTTTCTTCAAACATTTTGGCCAAAATTTATACTGCTACATATCTTTGGTAAAAAAAAAACAAAACTAATTAGTGTATATTATTTGGTCTTTGTGAAGGTTATAGAGCAGTGGTTCTCAACTCCTGTCCTCGGGACCAACAGCCCAGGTTTGCAGGATAACTGAAATACATTGCAGGTGATATCAGTGATTGCAGTATTCTAGTCTGCATCTCCCCAAGGTAATACTTAAAATCTGGCCTTTTGGTGGGTCCTGAGGACTGGAGTTGAGAACCACTGTTAGGGCCGGTTCACACTGAGGCGATCCGACTGCGGGGGGACTTTGCTAGGCAATTTGAAAAGGCGAAGCGGCGCGATTGCGGCGTGACTTCTGCGAGATATCAGGCGATTTTAGGCGATTTCAGCCGATTTCAACACGAGTACCTGGGACATGAGAGGTGTGTCTTCTGGCAAAATTATGTTCTTCTTCCTGGAAAGTCGCTTCTTCATAGACGGGGATCCGACTTGGAAGCAAACTTCCATTGACTTCTATGGGCTCAATTCGCATAGAAGCCGCTTGAAAATAGTACAGGAACCTTTTTTGGAATCGCTTTGGACTTGAGTAGCGCATATTAAGACGGCTCCATTCATTCCATTGGGATTTCTGATGTCAGGCGATTTGAGGCGATTTGGGGCGACACAAGTCTGATCGCAAATCTAGGATCGCCTCAGTGTGAACCGGCCCTTATAGAGTCTACAAGCTATGGTGCCAATCACTGAATATTGATCACACCTGATGTACTGACGGCCTGTCTCATTTCTTGACAAGCCAGGAAAGTACAAATACCCCCCAAATGACCCCTTATTGGAAAGTAGTTTTTAGAAAGTTTGAAAAGTCAAGGTATTTAGTAAGAGGCATGGTGAATTTTTTGAAGTTGTAATTTTTTCCCATAATTCTTTGCAAAGTGAAGATTTTTTTTCTTTTTTTTTTCCCACAAAATTGTCATATGTTAACAGGTTATTTCTCACACCCAGCATATGCATACCACAAATTACCCCCCAAAATACATTCTACTACTCCTCCTGAGTATGGCGATACCACATGTGTGAGACTTTTACACAGCCTGGACACATACAGATGTCCAACATGCAGGGAGCACCATCAAGCGTTCTAGGAGAACGAGTTACACATATCATTTCTTGACTACCTCTTGCACTTTTGAAGGTCCTGGAGCACCAGGACAAAGGAAACGCCCAAAAAATTATCCCATTTTGGAAAGCAAACACCCCAAAGTATATTCTAGGAGGCATAATGAGCCTTTTGAACATGTCATTTTTTCCACAAGTTTTTGGAAAACGTGGAAAGAAAATAAAAACATTTTTTTTATATACAATATTTCTAACACACAGCGTGTACCTAGCAAAAATTACATCCCAAAATATATTCTGCTACTCCTCCCGACTTTGGCGATACCACATGTGACACTTTTACACAGCCTGGCCACATACAGAGGCCCAACATGTAGGGAGCACTGTCAGGTGTTCTAGGGGCATACATTTCAAATCTAATTTTACGATCTTTTACACTATTGTGAGGCACTGTGGTGGCACGGATAGGCAGTGTAGTGGCACGGATGGGCACTGTAGTGGCATGGATGTGTCACGAATGAGAACTGATGTGGTATGGATGAGCATGAATGAGGCACAAATGAGCCATGGATGGGGATAGATGAGCACTAATGGGGATGGATGAGCACGGATGCGGATGGATGAGCACGGATGGGATGACTGAGCACGATTGGGGATAACTGAGCATGGAAGAGGATGACTGAGCACGGATGGGGATGACTGAGCACGGCTGGGTGGGTGAGCATGGATGGGTGAGCATGGATGGATGGGTAGATGAGCATGCATGGCTGGGTGAGGATGGCTGGATGGGTGGCTGAGCATGGATGGGGTGAGGATGGCTGGGTTGGTATGGATGGTGGGGGGTGCAGCCTGTCCCCCATTGTCACCTAGCAGCGCTGTGGGCATTACACAAGCCGGCGAAAGCGCTGCCTTGTTTACATGTGATCGCTCCGTCATTTGACAGAGCGATCACGTGGTGAAAGGCCGCTCACGGCAGCCATTCACCACGATCCGTGATGAGCGAGTCCCCTGGACCCGGCGGTCACAAATGTTCCCGTGTGTGTGCCCCAGGGGGCGCGCGGGAAGCACAATTCTGGGAGGTTGTCACTGTACGTCCTCCCAGAATTAAGCAATCGCTCTGTAGCCGAGAGAGTTCTTTGCCATGAGGTGCCATGTTGAACTTCCAGTGACCAGTATGAGAGAGTGAGAGAGATAACACCAAATTTAACACACCATTCACACCTGAGACCTTGTAACACTAACAAGTCACATGACACCGGCGAGGGAAAATGGCTAATTGGGTCCAATTTAGACATTTTCACTTAGGGGTGTACTCCCTTTTGTTGCCAGTGGTTTGGACATTAATGGCTGTGTGTTGAGTTATATTGAGAGGACAGCAAATTTACACTGTTACACAAGCTGTATACTCACTACATTGTAGCAAAGTGTCATTTCTTCAGTGTTATAACATGAAAAGATATAATAAAATATTTATAAAAATTTGAGGGGTGTACTCACTTTTGTGAGATACTGTATGTAGTCCCTGAGCTAGCACCTGAGGCAGTCAACAACATATAGAGGTGTCCATTTTTTCAGTCTGCTATAGGTAGGGTTGTCCTTTGTCCTGTAGGGTGTCATATTAAGCTCATTTAAATCATATTTAAACTCAAGATTAAGGCTGGGTTCACACACATGCAAATTGGATGCACGTTTCTCAATGGAGCCGGTTCACACATATCCGGGGCGGCAACAGTCCGGATTGAAAAAGGGTCCGCTTTGTCTTTGGGTCCAGTTCAGGTGCGAATTCAGGCTAAAATTCAGGCCTCAATCGCAACCTGAACCGGTGTACAGGAATGCACTGGACCCCAGGCGCGAAACCACAGTTACACATATGTGAATCTGACCTAAAAGTTGATAGTATATCAGCTTAAGGCCCGTACACACGATGCAACGGTCATACTACAGGAGCTTGTTGTACAATAATCCGACCATTAGTACGTGCGATTACAACAGCCGAAGTTCAACAGTCGTACAACAAAAGTCGGCTGAGCAGACTAGAAAATTTTGTTGGCCAACAAGCTGTATGACTGTTGACTCGTGTGTACAGAAGTTGTACAACAAAAAATGTATGTGCAAAACACGCATGCTCAGAAGTCAGGAACGTCCGGAAGTGTCAGTTCGTGGAAACCTAAGTTCCTAATTCACAAATCACATTCACCTGAACTTCCTCTTTATACGCTCGTAACACGTCACAACGTTCGGTTTTGTTGAAGGTTTGTTGAAAAATTACTTGATTCATGTCAGTATGCTAGAGACAACAACCAACAGTCGATTTTGGGCAAAAGTTGAACATGCGGTCGTACGACCATTGCACCGTGTGTACGAGGCATTACTGAGCCCTCAGTTTGGTTAAAGTGTTGTTTGGCGAACTTTGGAAGATATTTGGATGCCGAGCCTGAATCCCTTTGAAATCAATAGAAGCTGAATCTGTCAAATTACAATTGCCAATTTTCTTGGTTAATAAGCAAGGGGGTGTAGAAAACAAAAATGGGTTCGGACATGTGCCAGCTTTTTAAATAAATTCCATTAGGCCAGGAGCTGCAATTTTTTTTTTTTTAAATACTTAAAGCGGAGTTCCACCCAAAAGTGGAACTTCCGCTTTAAGTGAAGGTGACCCCCTGACGTGCCGCAATTGGCGTGTCATTTTTTTTTTTTTTTGAGGGGGGGCGCGGATACCTGTTTTTTTCCACTTCCTCTTCTGGCGCCGCGGAGCCGTAAAGAAGTTCACCCGTCCCCCTTCCCTCCCGGCGATCTTCTGGGACACGTCCCAGAAGATACACCAGCCATGCGCAGCACGGCTCGCACATACGCAATGCCTGCCAGGCTTTGAAGCCAAAGCCGGGTGCCCACACTTGCTACACCAGCACCACCCGGAGGAGGGGTAGAGGATCGAGGCAGTAGGCGGCCACATCGTTGTACCAGGGGACAGGTGAGTGTCTGATTATTAAAAGTCAGCTGCTGCACTTTTTGTAGCTGCTGACTTTTAAAAGGGTGGAACCCCGCTTTAAAGTAAAACATTAAAAACACATGAATCTGTTAAATAACATGACTGGGAGTGCCCTAATCCTGCCTGTGAAGGGACACATCTCTGTAATTAACAGCGCTGACATTTACAAAGTATAAAAAGGTGTTTACTATTGCTGGCTTCTTAAAAATTAACAGCATATAGACCCCTCCAAGGGTCTGTTTTGTATTATTTAGGGCCTCTGGAGGGGTATATGTGATTTTTTTTCTAAAGACTCTGTAATGAAATATCATCTGCCAGCAATTTAAACTGTATCATTTTTTTCCTGGTAATTATCTTGCTGTAGCGCATCCTACAACAAGAGTGAAAAAAAAATTTGAGACCCCCTGAAATACATACCAGTCCTTTTGAGTCTGCTATGGATTTAAGAAACAAAATGCATGAGGCCCCTCAGAAAATCCATACCAGACCTTTTAGGTTTAGAATGGATTTTAAGTGTGATCACCACAAAAAAAATAAAAATAAACATGAATTCCCCCTAAAAATCTATATCAGAACCTTATTCTGAACATGCAGCCTGGCTGGCTGGGAAAACTATACCAGGTCACATGTCCTCAACATGGGGAGTGTCAGGGCCTGGATTTAAACCTGGGCCCTCTTCTGTGTCCTGAGCTGCTGGACCGAAGACTGCCTGATCCACTGGACAACCCTGTCTTGTACCTTGACTTCTGCTGAACCTTGAACTCTTTGCTTCTCCCATGAACTTCCTGATTAAACCATGTCTCTGCATTTCTGTTTGTCTGATTATTGTGCTCTCTCTAGCCAGTGTCTTGCTCTCGCCTTCCCTGCTGCCGTACATATTTTGCTACCACTCTTTATTGACCCTCAGCTTGTTCCTGGACTACGATTCTGTTGAATCCCAATCTGCAACTACTCGTTACTGACCTTAGGCTTGTATACTGACTACGCTTCTGTTTGATTCCTACTTGCTTATCCGCTACTGGACCCTGGCTTGCTCACCTCCTGGTTGGGTGATCCTGAGGACCGCGACCTGGTACCAACAGGCAGCAAAATCCATCTCCACCACGAGGAGCTCTGGTGAACATTGGTTAGTAGTTAGACTCCGCACCTCAGGTGAGACCGCGTCATCCGTCACGGTGACTGCCTGTGTATCTATCCTGCTGGTTGGTGATAGTCCCACTACTGCTATAGCAACTGGTCTTCGAGCCTGACCAATGAGTGAGCGCCCCTCCTGAGCCATATCAGGCCACATGCCCTCAACATGAGGGAGATGCTTTGGGGCAGGAGGGCTCTGCCCCCCCACCACCCCAAAGCACCTTGTCCCCATCTTTATGGGGACAAGGGGCTTTTCCCCACAAACCTGGGCTGTGGTTGTGGGGGTCTGCGGGCAGGGGGCTTATTGGAATCTGGAAGCCCCCAGATCCCAGCCCCCCCCCCCCCATGTGAATGACCCTACACATTCATCAAAAATGTGTAAATAGTGAATAAAGACTGTAAAGGGTTTTTGACAATTCCTTTATTAAAAAAAGAAAACAAAAAAAGAAACAATGTCCCCCAATGTAGATCCATCTCCCGCCGCACCTCAGATGATGAGACCACGTCATCCACCATGGTGACTACTTGTGTGTACCTATCCTGCTGGTTGGTGGTAGTATATATTATACTGCTATAGCAACTGGTCTTCAAGCCTAACCCCTGATCGTAACAGGGAGGTACCTTGTCCCCATGTTGTTTAGGACAAGGTTCTCTTCCTCACAACCTGGCTGGTGGTTGTGAGGGTCTATGAACGGGAGATTATTGCAATGCGGAAGCCACCTTTAATAATAGAGGGCCCCCAAAAGTGTAACCTAGAAATAAAGATACCCAAAAGCTTGACAAGTCCTTATTGTTAGCCTTTACATACACTTTAACATTGTTATGGCAGTTGAATTGCTCTCCTGATATGGGGTGTAATATAAACAATAGGCTGTTGCGGCCTGAATTCTGCGCAGGGCCGGACTGGCCTACCGGGATGTTTCTCGGTAGGCCGCCTGCCCTGGGGCCCTTCCTCCTCCTCCGCTGCTTGTGTAATCTCACACAGCGGGCAATCTCCTGCGCTGTTTCACAGAGCTGGGATACGTTCAGAAAGTCCAGCCTCCTAGACCGTGAAAGGCGGAACACTGATCCAATGCCGGGAAATTGAATCAGTGTTCAGTCTATCACGGTCTATGGGGGCAGGACTCTGTTACACTGTACGGCCGCCGAACATTTCAGACTCCTGCTCCATGACACAGAGCAGGAGATGCCGGCTCTGTGTAATCTAGGTACTCATGAGGCTGTACATGGGCTCAGTGAGACTGCAAATGGGCACAGCGAGTCTGCACATGGGCACAGTGAGGCTGCAGATGTGCACTGGTGAGGCTGCATTGATCTCTTGTCTGCAGTCTCTGATCATCTCCTATACTATGTCTGCAGTCTCTGACCATCTCCTGTACTATGTCTGCAGTCTCTGATCATCTCCTGTACTATATCTGCAGTCCCTGACCATCTCCTGTAGTATGTCTGCAGTCTCTGACCATCTCCTGTAGTATGTCTGCAGTCTCTGATCATCTCCTGTAGTATGTCTGCAGTCTCTGGCCATCTCCTGTACTATGTCTGCAGTCTCTGATCATCTCCTGTAGTATGTCTGCAGCCTCTGACCATCTCTTGTCTTTTATCATGTCTGCAGTCTCTGAGTGTGGAGCCTGGAGAGGAGTCAAAAGTGGGAATGCCGCCAGGATGGGGGTCACGGGAGAAGTCAGACGTGTGTGGACTGGAGGGGAGACTATAGGATAAAACTTGAGCCACCAAGCTGGAGCCGTCTGACTGATCCCTACACGGTGCACCTGAGAGGAGGTCAGTGACAGGCCAGTCTGGGGGGGGGGGGGGGGGGGG
>BLSH010026835.1:1553832-1579711 GCA_018402905.1 Glandirana rugosa
GGGCCTGGGCTTGTGCCTGTAAAGTTGAGGTGCACAACTCTTCGACGTCCCGTCGGTTAGTTGTTCGTAAAGTGACCAAACGGGAATCTTCGGTAGTGTCGGTACGGATGATTACCGTACCGGCACTAACCGGTCACGTAGTACACTGGGTCGGAGAAATATTCGACCTCAGTGAACTACGTTGCGTTAGGCAGAGTTTAATCTGCAATCTGCAACTCTAAGCAGCAGTATTTGAAATCTCAAATTCCTCCAACAATCTGATCGTTGTGCACGATCGTAGCGATCGTTGTTTTATGCAGAGTTCGATCTGCAACTCAAAGCAGCGGTATGTGAAATCTCAAATTTGTGCTATCTGTCCTCAGAGCAACAGCACAGCAGTAGTAATCTATCTCAGGATGCAGGATCAGATGTTGTTAAAATGTCTCTAATCTCTCCCTGACGCCGTCAGCTTCCTCTCCCTACAGCTAACCCAAGAGCATGTGACTGCAGCATCAAGTGACTCCAGCTTATAAAGAGGCTGGGTCACATGATGCACTGGCCAATCACGGCCATGCCATTAGTAGGCATGGCTGTGATGGCTTCTAAGGGCAAACCAGTGAAATGCTTGTTGATTGGCTGCCCTGCAGCTTCTCAACACGTGGAGTTGAAATGTCCGTGTTCTTGTCCGGGTCCCGGACACCCGAAAGTTCGGTACGGACCCGAACGTTACAGTCCGGGTTCGCTCAACACTACTCATGAGTTATACTCCACCTATAGATGAATGGACACTGGTAATTCCACTTAGAAAGGAAGTCCTGCCCCTATATCACCCCTCCCAACAGGGAGCACTTCCATTTTTTCCCAGTGTCTTGAAGGTGGATGGCCACTTCGACAGCTCTTTGAAGCTTCTATGCTGGTTCCCACACAGGTTCTTTTTAGAATTAGGGACAGCCTTCGTACCGGATCCATTTCGAATGGCTATAAAAATAAGATAAATGGTACCCGGGCCTCGCTAAGAAGACAGAAGAATATTGTGAGGTTTTGCCGGTAACGCAACCACACGTGGCGCTGGACCCTGTGTAATGGAAAGCCTGGGATTCCAAACCTAGGTATTCCTGCACGGGGCTGTACACGTCCAAGGGAGTGGACCCTCATAGTATAGGTTACCCGGTCCTTGAGACTAAGCCCGCCATGATGGGTGAAGGCTGGACCTGCGATCTCCTCCAGTCCCTGCAGCGGGAATGGTGAGTAATCCCTAATGGGGATAATGTTTCTGAGCCCAGCTGGCTTCCTCCAAACATTGGAAAGAGTTTGATTACATTTTTCCTCCATTTGCCAGTGCTGCCTTGTTTTCACCACCAGAGGTCACAGCCAGGAAAGGATATTCTCCCGCAGTACCTGTGAGCTGGCTACCAGAGGGAGCCTGTACATGGAGGCCCGGGAAGGCGTTTTTTGCTCTTCTCTGTAAAGTGAATAGCACGTGGGATCCTCACAGCATATCAGGAAGTAGCCAGAAGCAGTCATGGAGCTTCTGCAGCATGAGGCGGCTGGCAGACAGTGCTGGGACACAGAGCTGCCTAAGATCCTCCTGGGGGCACGTGAGTCTGGTGGTGGTCAGCTGAGTCAGGCAAGGCAGGAAGCTGAGCTTGGGGGAGGTGGGCTAAACAGTGCATACACTAGCAAGCCATGGTTACCAAGTAGCACACTGGGGGTAGCACCGCTTCATGTGGTAAAGCTAGAGGCACAGGTGTGTTAACCACAGCCCCTGCTGAGGGTAGTCGGACCCCTGCTGCCATTGTTTCCCCTGAGAGTCCAAAAGCGACCGGGTAATCTGAGCCAGTGCGATTGTCTGGTATTGTAGCTGACCCCTGATCTGTTTCCTCACAGTTTGTTACTAAAGATGACCTGTCGGCAGCCTTGCTGGGCTTAGTAACCAGGATTGCTGGTACAATTGCTTCTACCACACAGGGTACCAAGAAGCGTGACAGGTCTTCTTCCCCTAACCCTCCGATTCTGGAGCGAGAATGAGTTGATGAGGAAGCTACAGGGGATCTGGCTGATTCTATTGCAGATACGTCTGCTTCAGAGAATCCTGAGCCAGAAGAGTCCTCAAGGACACCTGCCTCTCAATATCAGAGGCTGCTGATCCAGACACTTACACGTAAGGTACGTGCATCATTCGGGTTACCTTCAGTGGAGAGTCCTGTGAGTTCATATTCCTCCCTTGGGTCATTAAAACCACCACAAGGTGCGCAGGGGTTCTCTTTGCACCCTCTCTTTGAGAAGGTGATGTATTCTGACTGAGAGCACCCAGACAGATTGTTCATTCCTAAAAGGCTTTCTGTGTTATATCCTATGGAGGAAAGCTTTTTAAGAAAGTGGGGAGTACCGACTGTCGATGCAGAAGTCCCATCCCTAAGTAAATCCCTGACCTGTCCTGTTGATAATGCTCTGTTTCCTATGCGCAGTTTCACTCCAGGGCTTCAGCACAACATCCTGGCAAAGTGGAACGGGCAACCACAGACTCTGGATTCCTGCATGTCCTTAACCCCCAGGGCTCGATGGAGTCTTGTCTGGTGGCTAGTAAACCAGAATCTGTCTCAGGGCAGATCTTTTCTTCCAGTGTCTTGGAAGATTGTGACCACAGATGCCAGTCTTATAGTCTGGGGAGCGGTCATGGAGGACTCCACGGTCCATAGGAGATGGTCCTTGGTGGAGCAGGGATTGCCCATCCACATCCTAGAGCTACGAGTCATTCGGTTAGCTCTGAGGTATTGGACATCCAGGTTGTAGGGCCACCCGGTAAGGGTACAGACCGACAATGCCACAGTGGTGGATTATGTCAACCATCAGGGTGGCACCAAGAGTCAGTTGGCACACAAGGAAGTTTGCCTACTACTTTCTTGGGCAGAGAATCATGTACCAAGACTCTCTGCAGTTCACATCCCAGGGGTGGAAAATTGGAAGGCGGACTTTCTCAGCCGCCAACAGATACACCCAGGAGAGTGGTCGCTGCATCCCGAAGTGTTTTGGGAAATTTCCTGTGCTGGGGGACGCAAGAGGTGGATTTACTGGCATCCTGAGTCAACAACAAAGTCTAGCAGTTTGTTTCTCAAGCAAGGGATCCTCTGGTTATCAGAGTAGACGCTCTGGTGATTCCATGGGCCCAGTTCCTTGATTTATGCCTTTCCCCCAATCTCTCTTCTACCGCGTCTCTTGCGCAAAATTTGGGAGGAGGCGGCTACTCTCTCAGGGTCTGATATTCCACCCGAATTTACATGCGCTAAGTTTGACGGCATGGCTATTGAAGCCACAGTATTGAAACATTGCGGGGTTTCAGGCCCTGTGTTGTCTACAATGGTAAACGCTAGAAAGCTAGTCACCAGATAGATTTATCACAGGGTCTGGAAGGCTTACATTGCGTGGTGTGAGGCCAGGAATTGGCATCCCCACAAGTATGTGATTGGTAGAATATTAGCCTTTCTTCAAGCAAGAGTATACTTGAAGCTGGCCTTGACTACAAGCAAAGGACAGGTTTCTGCCTTGTCCATTTATTTTCAGAGGCCTTTGGCTTTTCACTCCTTGATGAGGACCTTTCTTTAAGGGGTAACTCATCTGTTACCACCTGTTAGATTTCCTCCCTGTCCATGGGATTTGAATTTGGTTTTGTCAGTGCTGCAGAAGCAGCCTTTTGAACCTATTAGGGAGATTCCCTTGGTTCTTTTGACTAGGAAACTAGTCTTTCTTTTTGCCATCACCTCAGCCAGAAGAGTTTCGGAGTGGGCAGCTCTTTCTTGTAAAAAGCCATACATGAGATTGCACCAGGATAAGGTGGTGATGCGGCCTCTTCCATCCTTCCTACCGAAGGTAGTGTCGGCATTTCATCTCAATCAAGATACTATTTTGCCTTCTTTTTATTCTCAGCCCTCCTCACCGAAGGAGAGACGATTGCACTCTCTGGATGTGGTGCGTGCTGTTAAGATTTCTCTGAAGAGATCTGCAGACATCAGGAACAATGGTGCCTTTTTGTGTTGCCTGAAGGCCCTAGGAAGGTTCAGGCTGCATCCAAGGCAGCTATTTCGCCAGCTGATTACTCAAGCTTATGGTTTAAAGGGGAAGGCTCCCCCATTCAGAGTGAGAGCTCATTCTACCTGGAGAGTAGGGACCTCCTAGGCTTTCTGCCACCAGACGTCGGTGGCACAGATTTGTGAGGCCCCTACATGGTCCTCAGTACATACATTCACAAGATTCTATAAAATGGATGTGAGAGCGGCAGAGGATTCCGCTTTTGGCCACAGCGTATTAAGGGCTGTGGTTTAATTGGGGTGTGTCTCCCTTGGGTTATATTGCTCTGGGACGTCCCATGAGGTAATGATTATATAGCCTGCTCTGTGTCCCATGATGTATGAAAAAGAACATTTTTATCAGCTTACCTGTAAAATCCATTTCTTTGAGTAATTCATTGCTTGCTACAAAACTGAAGTGCTCCCATTTGGGAGGGGTTATATAGGGCCCGGACTTCCTGTCTATATGGAATTACCAGTGTCCATTCACCTATAGGTGGCGTATAACCCATGAGGTAATGATTATATAGCCTGCTCTGTGTCCTGTGATGTACTAAAAAAAATGGATTTTACAGGTAAGCTGTTAAAAAAAATCCAATTTTTATAATAAAAGCCAATGTGTTCCAAGGGCTTCCAGATACCTCCTTAATCAGGGCTTAGAAAACTAGATTTTGAAGTATAACTAAAGACAATCGAACTTTAGGAAAGAGGCTGCACACCAAGGACGTTTCAAACATCCAGGTAGTTTTATTCTGCAAGCAGATAAGTGACAGCTCACATGTCTCCATGATTAAAAGCTAGCAAGGGTGAAACGTGTTGGAGGTGTGGCATGGAGGTGGAAGGTTTTACAGTGTGAGTTATTATTTATCTGCTTGCCGGATAAATCTACCTGGATGTTTGAAATGTCATCAGTGTGTGGCCTGTTTTCTATAGTATTTGAAGTGGGAATGGGCTCCTTGGGCTTTGGCACCTGACTTGTCTGTGAGAGTGAGGGGAACAGGGGTGGCTTAGGTAGCAGCATGTTGCGCCTGTCATCAAATAGCTAAAGGCAAAACAGTTTTTTTTTTTTTTTTTTTTTTTTAGATTTTGAGAGTTGTGAGGGGTTAGAACCAATGTTGTTTTTTTTTTATTGATGTCTATGTCCTCATTAGGGAGGTTCCCCCTTTTCTAATTGTCCTAGTTAGTAATGTCACTGGGAATGATAGTGAGAGTAAATCCCAAAAATTTGAGTTGCCACCAGAACAGGAATAGTGGAGAAATCTTCCAACTGTCATACTTGTTCCCAAGACAACTGCCTAAGGGGGGTTTCCCTCCCATTGGAAAAATATCCTCTCACTCCCTCCTGTGTCCATAGCAGTGGTCTCCAAACTTCGGCCCTTTGCTTGTTTTTATCCAAATTTGGGGCATTATTTCACCCACTGATACCAACAATGAGGTATAATTCCTCCCACCGACACCAACAATGAGGTCCAATGGGGCACAACTCCTCCCATTGACACCAATAATGGGGCCTAATAAACATAGAATCATAGAAAAGTGACTGCAGAAAAAGACCAAGTAGTCCATCGAGTCTGCCCTTTTTTTTGGGGGGGGGGGGGGGGATTTGGTTTTTTGTTAACTTTTATAGTATAGATCTATGTTTGTCCCAAGCATGATTGAAGCTATTTGCTGTTGATTGCCTCACTACCACTGTTGGAAGTTTATTCCACGCATCAATTCCCCTTTAGTAAAATAATACTTTCTAAAATTAGTTTTAAACTTTCCTCCAGTTAGTTTGAGGTAATGTCCCGGTGTTCTTAATTTTGGTTGCATATTGAAAAAACTTCCCTACTGAACCTTATTCACTGCCTTGATGTATTTAATGACACCAATGATGGGGCACCATTCCTCCCAATGATGGGGCACCGTTCCTCCCATCGACTCCAATGATGGGGCACCATTCCTCCCATTGACCCTAATGAAGGGGCGCAATTTCTCCCAATGACCTCAATGCTGGGGCACAATTTCTCCAGATGACACCAATGATGGGGCACAATTCCTACCACAGACACCAACAGTGGGGCATTATTTTTTTCCCACTAATATCGGCAACTTTTCTATTCCCAATGGCCACAGTCTGCCCCCCTAAAGTTTGAAGGACAGTAAACCGGTCCTTTGTTTAGAAAGTTTGGAGACACCGATCTACAGTACAGGAAGTGAAGGGAAATTTCCCTAATGAAACGCAGGTGACCAAACATAAACCTTATGTTGGACTGTGCAACATTTTCATATCGGAAATTTCTATTGTGCAACACCTGGCCAGCAGTCTAACCCTCACCTACGATCAAAAAAAAAAAAAAGGCTATACTCATATGTATTAAATAAGCACACATTCATAAGTACACATACAAGTAATCTTGATGCAGGGGCGATCTTGGCCTATTATAGTGCATTAGGCAGCCCATTTAAATGAATAGGAATGGGCCTATAAATAAATACATCTGTCCTGAAAGATGGCCTCCTGCTAAAAATGCTACTTGCTTGGCTGTTAATTACTTTTAAGTCAGTGACTCCAAACATGTATGAAGCACATGAAGGTCAGAGAAAAGTCCAGTATCTTTACTTGGTCTATGTCAAGGTATGAGAAAGTACTAAAGCCAATGATTAGTATAATAGCCAAGCAATTAGCATTTTCAGAGGAAGTCAGCATTTTTTCATATTTCCCCTTTTGACAGGTGAGCTTTATTATAGAGTGTTGCCATGAGAAATCCAAGTGTAGGAAAGAGAGACTGTCAGATTTGATGCATTGCAGTGTGGAGGACAGGGAAATATCTGTGTAGGAGGTTTAGACTGAAGGTGAAATAATGCTGGACAGACATCAAGGTGGAGATGCATGGAGCCTTCCAGAGCACATGCCTGGATTGTACGGGAGCCAATCCGAGTCCCGCTACTCTGCATCTCATCTAGTCCAAATGGGCAAGATCCCAGCCCAGCTTCTGTTACCAGGCTTCTTCCAGTAAGAGGCTTTATGACTGCAATAATAAGCACGGCTTGGGGTGAAAGCCGAGGTCAAGGCTCCGAAAAGAAAAAAAAAAGATAACCACCAGACTCCCTTGTCATTTTTGTATAAATTTTCTTTTAATGCTTGGATACAAAGAGTGGTATTTACAGCATTATAATAACAAATGTGATCCCCGAAATATGAACCTGCTGGATTCTGTCTTTGCTGGCAGGCGGAATGTGCACAGACTTAATGGCTACGTACGGCTGGATGTTAAAGTGGAGCAACTGATACCAGTTTCCAGAGTGTGCCAACTACTTCCTAGCACTGTTTCAGCCATATGGAACAATTCACACAGGAGCTCAGTATAAAGTTTGCTTTGCAGTTTTTGATCATTTAAAGGGACCTTCTGTTTCTTTTTGAATTATCTTTTAATATTAAGTAAATATGAAATATTGCCTAGAAGTATTTACCACTTGAAGTCAGCAGGTGGCAATGTTCAAAATTTTTACAGTCTAAAAAAACACAATTTTTGGTAAATGGAACTTCCAGTTGAAAATAAGGCATATATAAAAGATATAAATGAATGCAGTTCTGTAATCAATAATATCATTAACCCACTGGCGGCAGTTCATACAGGGTGCAGGCATGCCCGGCCTCTAATCTACATGCAGGGCGCCAGATGCATGGATTTCAATGGGGCTTTTTTTTCCAAGCACATGATTAGAGCCTGAGACTCTAATTGGCTTCAAAAAAGGGTGGGCTCGAGGCCTGGAGCCCACCCAGTTGTGTGACAATAGCAAATTAATATTTGCTAATGTCTTCCTGTTTCTCCTTCTGGCCAATCGGGAAGCGGGTCCCAGGAGTCCTAAGACCCAATTGGCCGTGAATCCTAAGTCCTGATTTGCCGGGAGGCCACCCCCCCAAGAGAACTGAGCACCAGCCGCCACTGCATTAACCCCTTCCTGACGCCGCTTCCCAGCCCTTTAAGAGGTTCTAAATGCGCGGAGGCGGTAAGTGCGATCATGTGACCTCTGTGATTGGCTGTCACAGTGGTCAGATGATTGGAAAGGTCTCTGTGCTGGGAGTGTGCAGGGCACACACTCTCAGCACAGAAAGGTGTTTACATAGGGCCACCTATATGCAGACTCTTGGCGTTAATGCGTACGACCAGTGGAAACAGGTTGAGTACATATTTTTTTTTTTAAATACAGCCAGTGTAAGTACCTGAATTTGACCTGGTATCAGCCTATTGCATTCTTTGTACAGCAGAACTGAAATGTGAGAAGTAGCAGAACAAGGAGCATGCTGATAGGAGACTGCAGAGTGACAGAGGTGAGCTCATCATTGGACTGCTTCCTCTTTCATTGTCCATGAATATGCTGCCTCTGGCCCAGGATGTCCTGGGCTCAGAGGAAGTGGATTAAATTATGCTGGCCATTAGACTGAGAACATTTAATGGCAGAAAACGTACTGCAATGCAATCTCTTGATTGAGGGTGGTTATTGCTGCAAAAGCTAGTTTTGTTTTTATTTTATTTTTTATCATTGACTGCGGAATGAAGACACATCATTTCTTCTAAGAGAGACAGGACCCATCTGGTTTACTCATACTGCTAAAATCATTTAGACCGTGCTGTACTTACTGATTAGAAAGCCACTATAAAGCAAGTATTATAAAAAATTAAGAATTGATATAAATATGTAAAAAATATAGAACATCACTTTATATATATGTGTTGAGTTTCATCAAAATGTTACCATTTTTTTTTTTCTTGCAACTTGCTCTGCTATGCAAACTACCAAGCAGTGATTGTGCATCCCCATCCAGCTCTTTTGTACATAGCCAATAAAGACATAGAGATTTAACTGCCGCACTGCCACAATACTGTTTTGCAGTCTGTTTCGCCACTAACATCTGAGCGCAAAGTAACAAGAATATATATATATCTAGATAAGGCTGCATAGACACTGAATAATTCTCACATTATAGGATAGCTATAGGACATGTGGGCTGGTGACAGAACCTCCCTCATTCGAAGTGTCTGTATCACTTTGGAGGAGGGGCAATGATGATATTCTTAAATCCCTTCACCCCTTTGAGACGATCACTCTCGAAATTCACCACCAGCTTTCGCAGTCCAGATAACTGAGGCATGAGGTCCATTCGTACTTTGGCGTCCTGCCCAGGCTCTACGGGACCGCCCCTGGAGTAAGAGGAAAAGAAGTTCATTAGGTTCTGTACTGCAGTTTCCAGCTGCTCAATGTGAGAAGATACAAATATCGCTGATGATTTTAAAATCTGTCCAACCACATAGAGGGCCACTGAAATATGAGTATTGAAGGGTCAGTTTGCTCAAAACTAACATTTCATTGTTTTGGTAGATGCTAAAGAATTAAACCACTTTGCATTTTTTTTTAATATCGTTCAAGGGCTCTATTGTGCTTGAATTATTGGGCCTGCACACCTACGGTGGCCATTGTATTTATTTTTATTCATTTAATATTAAAGTGTCACTAAATCCACATCATAAAAAAACAGGGCTTTTTTTCAGCGGGAATGCGGAGGAACGCAGCTCCGACACCTCCAGCACTGAATGTATATAATGGCAAGGGGCGCTGGGGTGTGCTGGAGGGTCTACTGATGCTGGCTGCTGGGGTGCCTATTGTTGCTGGAGGATCTTTTGTTACTGGGGGGGGGGGTCAATTGTTGCTGAAAAGGATCCACTGTTTAGGGAGGGGTCTACTGTTGCTGGCTGCTGGAGAGTCTGTTGTTGCTGCTGCTGGAGGGTCTAATGTTGCGGGGGATCTATTTGATTGCGTTTCTTGTTATCAATACCAAATTCTCTATAAATTAGTTAGCACAACAAAATTATACTTGGCTCTATATTCTCTAAAAGGGGCATACCGGGAGCTGGGTAGGGGGTGGAACCAAGGATCGGTGCTCAAAGGTGGGTAGGGGTGGAATAAAGGGTCAGTGCTCGCAGGTGGGTAGGGGCGGAACCAATGGCCAGTGCTCGGAGGTGGGTAGGGGCTGAACCAAGGGTCGGTGCTCAGAGGTGGGTAGGGGCGTAACCAATAGCCAGTGCTCGGAGGTGAGTAGGGGCGAAACCAAGGGTCAGTGCTTAGAGGTGGGTAGGGGCGGAACCAAAGATCAGTGTTTGGAGGTGGGTAGGGGTGGGTAGGGGCGGAACCAACGGTCAGTGCTCAGAGGTGGGTAGGGGCAAAACCAAGGACCAGTGCTCGGAGGTGGGTAGGGGCTGAACCAAGGGTCAGTGCTCAGAGGCTGGTAGGGGTGGAACCAATGGTCAGTGCTCAGAGGTGGGTAGGGCGGAACCAAGGGTCAGTGCTCAGAGGTGGGTAGGGGCAAAACCAAGGACCAGTGCTCGGAGGTGGGTAGGGGTGGAACCAATGGTCAGTGCTCGGAGCTGGATAGGGCAAAACCAACCGTCAGTTCTCAGAGGTGGGTAGGGGCAAAATCAAGGGTCAGTGCTCATTTGATAAACACGCTTGACTCCTAGTGGATATGTGGAAAAAACACATCCCTGATTACAATCTTACTATACAAACCATCTTAGTTGGGATTTTATAGGGCATAGATTCCACAGAAAAAAAACATTTTTTTTTGGTTTATTTTAAAAAATTTATGTTTTATTTAACAAAAGTTAAAAGAGGGTATACAAACCCAATGGACAATGATAATATCATAATGTGTAGTACATATATCGAAAAAAACACTTAACACAGCACACTCAAATTGGAATGGAGTGTTACCCAACACGTTTTGAGGTTATGCGCTGTTCCTCTTCATCAGGGGAAGTGGTGGTAGTATAATTAGTATCGATATTGGAAAATATTTTATCATATAGTTAAAAAACAGGAGGCAACTGCTGCTGTGGCCTATTCCCGACTGTCCAATTATGGTGGAACAGGTTCCACAGTCCAATAGCTCCAGCATGGGAGGGGGAGAAGGCCAAGGTACGACCCAGTCCCAGTCGTTGAATACCGGCACAACCCAGGTAGTATAAATCAATAAGTGTAGTGGGGGTGGTTGAGGAGATGTGGTCGGGTGGTCCAATTGATCAGTAAACTTGATCTGGTATGAAGTGCTAATATAGCTGAATTAGCTTCTCAGGGTCAGTGCTCTGAGGTGGGTAGAGGTGGAACCACGGGTCAATGCTCAGAGGTGGGTAGGGGTGGAACCAAGGGTCAGTGCTCAGAGGCAGGTAGGGGAAGAACTATGGGTCAGTGCTCAGAGGCAGGTAGGGGTAGAACCATGAGTCAGTGCTCAGTGGTGGGTAGGGGTGGAACCATTGATCAGTGCTCAGAGGTGGGTAGGGGCGGAACCAATGGTCAGTGCTTGGAGGTTGGTAGGAGCGGAATCAAGGGTCAGTGCTCAGAGGTGGGTAGGGGGTGGAGATACAAAGTGACATAGAAGAGGGGAGTTCCAGCACCGTTCTCTGAAAAAAAGCACTGCAAAAAACTATCAATAAATGGTGTATTACATGTTGTTCATACTCACTCAGTGACTATGAGTTTAGTTTTCTGTATTCTGCAAAAAAAAAACCTGGTTGATCCTGCTGTTCTCTATCTCCACCTTCTGTCCATGTCCCCAATTCAGCTAGGGATTTTGCAGAGCAGTGTTGGCAATCTGCAAATGCTCAGTTTTCAGTGTATTTCCTACCCTGTGCATTTCCTCACTATCACATTTGAGCAGCCCATGTGACTTGTGATAGAGGGAGGCTCTGTTACTGTAAGAATATAGGAAAATGTGACACAGGATTCGCATTAAGGGTTAATGCAAGGTTCAGAAGTGGAGAAAAAGGGATTTTATTAAAACTTACCGTAAAATCCTTTTCTCAGAGTTCACTGACAGACCCAGCTCTCCATTACGTGTGCGTTTATGCTTGTCTCACCAGGAGTTAACTAGGCAGGGAAAAGAAACAGCTGGCCCCTCCCATGGGGCCGTCCTCTCTTCCAACATAAACCCCCTCCATAGTATAGCTCCTCGGTTCGTACACAAGCCTTACAAAGAACAGAGCACAGAGGGGTGGGTGCTGCGTCTGTCAGTGAACTCGGAAAAAAGGATTTTACGGTAAGTTTTAATAAAATCCCTTTTTCTCCTAGCGTTCACTGACAGACGCAGCTCTCCATTACGTGTGGGGATGTCCCCAAGCTGTGTCAAAAAGAGGGGTGGGTAACCGCTAACAGTACCCAACAGAACCTCTAAGGAGGCGCCAGACGCGCCTACACTGCCGCCTGCAAAACTTTGCGGCCAAAAGCAGCATCCGAAGATGCAAACACAAGTGGCCGCCTTGCACACCTGTGACACCGAGGCCTGGTGTCTAAAAGCCCAGGAAGTGCTAACAGCCCGGGTAGAATGAGCCATGGAAAGGAGGAACCTTGCCCCGAACAGAATACGCATGGGTCACAGTCTGTCTGGTCCAACGAGAGATCGTAGCTGAGGAAGCTGCCAAACCTTTGCGCGGACCCTCAGTCAGCACAAACAAGGCATCAGCTTTGCGAAAAGAAGCTGTAGCAGACAAATACACTCTTAAGGCCCTCACTACGTCCAAAGCATGCAATTCAATTTCTTTTGGGTGCGATAGACGAGGGCACAATGAAGGAAGGACAATATCTTCATTAATGTGAAAGGAAGAAAACAACGTTCGGAAGAAAGGAAGGAGAGGGTCGCAAGACCGCCTTATCCTTATGCAGGACTAGGTAGGGAGACTTGCACGAGAGTGCTGCTAATTCAGACACCCATCTGGCGGAAGTGATGGTTACTAAGAAAGCCACCTTCTGCGAGAGCAGTTGTAAGGAAATCTC
Source organism: Glandirana rugosa (assembly GCA_018402905.1). Taxonomy (NCBI): domain Eukaryota; kingdom Metazoa; phylum Chordata; class Amphibia; order Anura; family Ranidae; genus Glandirana; species Glandirana rugosa. The sequence continues at coordinate 1,566,684 of BLSH010026835.1, forward strand.
CCTGATCGGTTTCTGAAGTACAGAAAGCACCAAATTTAGATCCCACGGAGCCATCGGAACCTTCACCCGAGGCGCCACGTCGTACACCTTGAACAAAGGTACGAATCAACGAGTGCGAAGCCAAAGGTCTCTGGAAAAGAACTGCCAGAGCCGATATCTGACCCTTGAGAGTACTCAAAGCCAGTTTTTTGTTCAGGCCCTGCTGCAAAAAAGTCAGGACCCTGGATACAACATAAGAGCGAGGGTTATGACCCTCCGCCTCGCACCAAGCTATATAAGCCTTCCAGGTGTGGTGGTAAATCTTGCGGGAACTAGACTTGCGAGCCTTCAACAAACAATTTACGCGCCCTGACATACCGGTTCAGGGTCTTTAGGTCCAGTACTGGCCAAACCCCCCCCTTTTTTGGGAACCACGAATAGATTTGAGTAGAAACCTCGAAACCTCTCTTCTGGAGGCACTGGCACAATCACTCCTTTGTCTGAAAGTGCTTGAACAGCCCCGAAAAGGGCCTCCCGGCGATCCTGCGGGAGCCCTAAGTTTGAACCTGTCTGGGGGTAGAGTGTTGAACTCTATCCTGTACCCGGCGGACACCACTTCCCGGACCCAACCATCGGGAATGTGAGCCAGCCACCGGTCTGCGAATCCCAGAAGACGTCCCCCCACCCGAAACCCCTTTGGGGGCAACCCATCAGGCTGAGGAGGACTTGTCTTCTGCCTTTTCAGTTTTGCGCTGCCACTGCTGCTTTCCGGCCCCTGCAGCGACCTTACCGGGACGGGTCCCCTTACCTGTTGCGCTCGAGGCGCGAAAAAACCTCTTCTGACCCGAGGGAGGGGGCCCCTGTCTACGGCGAAACTCGCGCCTCCGGGGCTCTGGAAGGAAGGTACTCTTACCTCCCGTAAAGTCTTTAATGATCTCATCCAAATGTGGACCAAATAGACGTCCACCCTGAAAAGGGAGGTCAGCAAGACATTTTTTGGAAGCATGGTCGCCGGACCAAGAACGCAACCAAAGTATCCGTCTGAGGATAACGGCAAAAATCTGGATAACATCGGCAGTAAATCAACGGCCGCATCACAAAGGTACTTGAACCCTTGGAGCAAAAACTCAGCCCTCTGCGGTACATCCATCAGGCGGCCACATTCCAGATCAGACTAGAGCTCCACCATACGCTCATACAGATGTTGAGCCGACATGGCGGATGCCAGGGCTGGCCGCACGGCAGAACCTGCCACCAGGAAAAGGGACTTTAAAAGCGCCTCTGTTTTTCTATCAGCGGGGTCCTTGAAAGAAGTAGACCCTTCCAGAGGAATAGTCGTCGCCTTACTAAGGCGGGCTATCGGTGGGTCCACCACAGGCGATTCCCATTTTTTCAAAAAGTTTTCCTCAAAGGGATAGCGAGCAGCGAACCGTCTTGACAGCGAAAAGGAAAGACCGCCCGCAGCTGGTCCAAAAATGCCCCTTGCACAGATTGCGCCGCCGCTGATGCCTCCTCAGCAGGTTCAGCAGTGTAATCTGCCATTGCTTTGCCCCCAGACCCCTCTCAGTGACACACACGTGGTACTAAAGAGGATGAGGAACCCCCACACTGCCCCACACCACCGCCCTACGGCGCACCAGGGAACCCAGGAGGACTGCACCCGCCGCCACCAGCACCCACAGGGGAGCCCAGCTGTTACTTGCTGTTTTTTGCTGCCAGTAACCCCGGAGGATCGTCAGAAGAGCCGCGCCATCCGATCACCACCGCTCCACAGAGAAGGGAAAACGCTGCACACACGTTTTTGCAGAGACATGTGGTCAAAATGGCCGCCGTTATACACTAGAGGCCCGAAACCCCCTGTACAGAGACGTGCAGTACCGTAAATGGCCGCTCTGAGTGCTAGAGGGAAAGTCCCATAGGCCAAATATGTCTGCGGCTACGGCAAAATGGCGGCGGTCTGCCGCAAAATGGCGGCCGGTCACCGCATGGCGGCGAAAACAAAAATGAATGGCGCAGACGGACGGGGGCGGTGCAGGGGTAGGGGGGGTGTGAAGGGGGGGCAAGAGCTCCATGTACCCCTGCCGGCGGATACCCAGACAAAAAGAAACATTTTTTTTTTTTGGTCGTCGGTCCCCTTTCCGCCCCTGAAAAGGGGGGAAGGGAGGAACTCTCACTCACCACTCCGGACGAGCGCCATGGGTAGCCACCCAGTTGCAGACTTTCCGCCCCTGCCTGGACGGTACGCTGCAGACCAGAAAATCGCCCTACCGAATCGCATCCGGGCTGGGCGTAAGTGGGGATCACCCCAGGCCACCCGCACGGAACGGGCACTATGAGGCAGGTCCCCATACTGCGGGACTGGCTCACATCAGTCGGCCAGGTCGGGGAAAGTACAGAGCCCATGGACTCTCCATGCCCCGACCGGCTTCTTGATAGCAGATCATCTTGATAGAAGACAATAGAATAAAATAAAAAGAATGGTCACAAACAGGACCGCAATTCCCCTAAAGGGAAGCCAGGTCAACCCCTTTTTAAACTAGGCATTGAAACTGATGAGCTATACTATGGAGGGGGTTTATGTGGGAAGAGAGGACGGCCCCATGGGAGGGGCCAGCTGTTTCTTTTCCCTGCTTAGTTAACTCCTGTTGAGACAAGCATAAACCCATACGTAATGGAGAGCTGCGTCTGTCAGTGAACGATAGGAGAAAGCTGGGTTTTTGGCTTTCTCCAGATTCTGTAGCTCTGGTTTGGAACAGTCAATCCTGTGTCTGGGTTTTGCAAGATGCCTGCAGCCTGACTGACTGCACAGGTGTGCAGGGTTATTATATACTCAGCACTGAGAATAGCTCAGAGCTCCCATTTTGGAGACAGCTTCCAATTTGGAGACCGCTCCCAGTGTGGGACACGGAAGGTCTCACCCAGGGTCAAGGGGCCCCAGCCAGAAGCCACAAGACAGCAGTCTCGTCGAGGGGTCAGAGGGCCCAGCCAGAAGCCAGGAGACAGCAGGTCTCAGTTCTAGGAGTCAGGTTAGCTCCTACTGGGGATGTCAGGAGAACCCCAATCTTTAAGCCAGAGGTGGGCCATGCAGCAGAGCGCTGCGACTGAAGGATGGAGAGCCAAGTGTTCCAGGAGAGCTGAATGATACAGTCAAAAGGACTGATAAGAGGAGCAGCAGTGCTGCCAACAAGTGAGCCAGGTGGGTCTGTATTTTTCGTTTATGCATGTTATGTGGAAGAAACCCCCTGCATGGGCAACCGATGTACAAGTGAACTTTTCATTTGTTGAATAAAAGTGGGTTGCCACACCCTAAAAATACAGTTTGGACTGGCGCAATTCATTGAAAATGCACCTGCTGCTTAAGTTTAAGCACCCCAATCTCACAGACTATAGAGTCACACATGTGGGTGAATGCACAGTAGTAAATGACAGCCCACTCCCTCCCTCCTCCTCCATGCCCACTAATTAGCTAAACACAATGGGGGCGGGATATTACATGTAGATTAATTGAGGCTTCTCCTCCCTCTTATTCTAAGACACAGGCTAGAGGGGCGTGACACAGCCTATGACTGTCAGAAATCCGCCCACACCATGTTACTGCCAAAAAATAATAGTTATAACCATAACTTTATTCAGAATCCTTGGGAAGTTTTGTTACATAGGCCAGTCTCTGACTTTCCTAGATTTTAAAAGTAACTAGTGGATTCCTGGCCAAAGCTCGGAAGCAACTAGCCTTGTAAAGATGGAACAGTGCATGATGGGCACTATGGTGCATGAGAAACTCACTGCAAAAAAAAACAGTCCAAATTCTGTACAACATGGTCCCTTATGGCTAGAATATAATCACCAGATCATTCCCTTTTCTCACGCTAAAACTGCCCCACCCACAAAACCAAGACAGCCAAACCCCCCTAAACCTCCTACCTTATCCCATTCTTTCTCCTTCATTCCTTCACTTTTCTGTTCCACTACTCCTTTTTCACCATTCCTCAGCTGGAATCATCTCAATCTACACTTTCTCTTATTCTTCTTCCACCTGCTACTGGCAACAGGGACAAACACCATATGTTGTACAATCCTGCAACATAATGATAGCCCTCATCTCTATGCCTTTCAGTGCTCATGATCCAAGAGTTCTGACATCGCCTTGTACTCTTACTCTCTTGCCTGTACAGTAAACTCACAGGTCGGGACTCAGACTAACACGTGTTATAATCAGGGAATGTTTGATTGTGTGGCTTCCATCCAGGTCCCGCAGCTGAATGGCTACACTAGCCTAGTTACGGGCCATTCATGGATGCTCTTAAGTTGGGGGGTTTCGACCCCCCCCTGACACCCACCGTATCTACGCCCCTGCCCCAGCATAATGTACCACTCTATTCTAAACCACAGTTGCCAGTTGTCCTCTTAACCCACCAGCCAATGCTTACCTTTTCACACACCAATGTTTTCTGTGACATCTAATATCCCCTCCCCAATTTTTATTCCTAATAGATACTGCTTGTTGCTTTGTAGCCCCGATATTGTCTCTCTGTACCATTATAATATTCATTTATTAATTATTTTATTTTCTGTATGCCTTTTTGAAACTTAAAAACAAAACTATTTGTGAACAAAAAAAGACCTGCAACGGGTTTGACAAAGCAGCACACCACAACCCAGACAGGATTCATGCCTGCACATTGTGGTGCACATTTTTTTTACTGTAAATGTGCACTGGGGTATAATTAAAACTGAAAGGCAACACACATACTGTGTGTTAATACACATTAATTGCAAGTTTTAAAGCTCATTTAAGCAATGCAAAGGCGTGAACGTGCTCTTAACCATTTTTTTTCTCCAGCCATTATTGATTGCACATGGCTTTCTCTTCCACCCACCCCCACAAAGCACTGCCAGCAAGAGCCCCTTTACAGCCACACTTACAGCTCCTTTAGCTCAAGGCCATCTAGAAGGCCTGCTCCCTCCACAGTAAAGCAGCAGTCAGTCAGAGGCTCCGACAAAGGGTTCTTCAAGGAAATCTCCGCCACCAGCTTTCTATTTTGTTTAGGCTCCCCCATCACCTACCAAGAGGAAAGACATGACAGGTTAGTGCTGGATTCATCAGTGGGCACTAAAGGACTGGTTCTAACGATATGCAAAGTGTGGTATCTTATAGGAACTTGATTTCAGTTTACAGTACCAAATCCATGACAAATTCTATCTGGGGTTTAGTAAGCATAAACAATGATTTCTGACTGGTTGCCATAAGTTCCTGAACATCATGACTACTTACAAGTCTAGCAAGACCTTGTTGCATTGCTATTTTCAGTATGATACCTAAATTATGTTCTGCATGTGGACAAATAATGGGGATACAGTCTTTGCATAAATGTGTACAAAAGTTGTAAGCCTTATGCTTACCAAGTGGAGAAAAGACAGCACTTGCACTTCTGAGGCCCTTTCAAGACAACTGCCTAACCAAAGTGACTGGACTCTAGAATATGGACTTAGCTACACACTGGGGTTGATTTACTTAAGGCAAATAGACTGACTTTGAAAAGTGCAGTTGCACTCTGCAATTACAATTGCTTCAGGGCTTAGTAAATGAGGTAAAGTTTCACTCTGCACAGAATACCCAATCACGTGCAAGAAAAATTAAAAAACAGCATTTTTGCTTGCACATGATTGCATGATGGAAGTCAGCAGAGCTTCTGCTCATTTACTAAGCTCTGGAGCAACTGCTCTTGCAGGGTGCCACTGCACTTTGCAAAGTGCAGTCTATTTGCCTTTAGTAAATCAACCCCTTTGACTCATGACCAGAGTTAAGCCTCGTACACACATGCCGATCATCGTACGACCGCACGTCCAACTTTTGTCCAAATTGGTTGTCTGCGGTTTTGTCTAGCGTACTGATGGTAGTCAAGTAATCATCTGACAAAGCCACAACATAGTGAGGTGTTAGGAGCGTATAAAGAGGAAGTTCAGGTGAGTTGTGAATCATGGACGCAGGTTGACACGATCGAACACTTCCTGGATTCCGAGCATGCATGTTTGTACCTACAACTTTTGTTTTGCCAACTTCTGTACACACAAGCCGAAAATTGGACAACGCCTTGTTGGCAGACAAAAGTTTTCTAGTCTTCACATACAACTTCTGTTGGATAATAATTGAAAATTGGCTGTCGAATGGTGTGTACTAATGGTCCCATTATCGGACAACAGGCTGTCATACGACCTTTGTTGGCCAATAATTGTACTGTGTGTACGGGCCTTTAATTCCATCAATGAAACTATTTTAGTTGATGAAATGAACACTGGTATTGGAGATTTTAATTGACTAAAATATGATTAAAACTAAAACAATTCAGATGCCTAAAATACAACAAAAACTAAAATGGCATTTTAGTCAAAATACTACGACTAAAACTAAATTGAAATTTGACGTCAAAATTAAAACTATTCATGACACAAACTTTGAATCTACTCTCCTACCCAAACCTTTTTTTAGGAATAATACCCAGGCAGAGGTTCCAACTTTTCCCTTGTTTACTGAAGAAAGTGTGTAGTTGTGTCTGTGTCACCGTTGTAGAGATATCTCATCACTTCCTGTCCTGATAGGAAATTAGGGCAAATCTCCCCAGTTGAGAAACAGAATACAAAATAAAACCTAATGGAGGTTCTAATCCTTCTCCGCTCTGGAGTTGAATTTAAGCAGGGATTGCTGAAAATGCCAGTTGCCTAAGCCTGGATTCAATATTTGAATCACTGCCTCAGAAGAAGAATGCAGCAAGGAAAGTCAAACTCCTGACCTACTGTATATACTGGTTTTAGGTAAGTGATGCAAAATGCACTGAAGCCAGAGGATCAGTATGACAGCCAGACAACTAGCACCTTTACAGAGAGATCAGTAAAAGTAATCTCCATGTTTTGATCGGAACATGTTTCCTTTAACTCATACTGAGTTGGTGCATTATGGAAGCAATTCACTGTGGAACAAAATGTTACATCTGAACATTTTTTACAAGCCAGAATCTCTGAGTAAGAACTGTTAATCTAGGATCATTTCCAGGGAATAACGCAGGTGCATTGCAGACAGAACATTTGACTTGAACAATATCTACCTCGGTTTGACATTTAGAATACATACAGTATATAAATAAAAACTTCACTGCGCTTGGGTTTTTGTAGCAGAGGACAGCAGCTAGCATAAATTGTGGGTAACAACCATCAAAATATTCAGAATAGAATGCAGCACTAATAAAAGTCCATTCAGAAATAACATCCACAATTCCCAGGGAGCACCTAACGTGTGCAACGGAGATAGATCTGCAGGTGAAATGACAATCCTCCACCAATACCACAGCTAATCAGGCCTCTTACCCTTAGGAGTGGACCACTAAATTATAGGTGGTCTAGTTGCGCTCAAACACTCATCAGTCTTGCTCCTGTAAACCATTGACTCCACAAAATGATTCAAATCCTGTTTTCCCCACTGAGAGCGTCTCTCCACAGGTGCCCCTGATGACGTCTGGTATGACGAAACGTGTCAGATGAAACCTGGGTAAGTGACATCGCTGCACACGTGGATTGCGGCTTTGCTGGTTGGAAACTACCAGAGAATTGTACATGACATGCTTCTATATTACTGCTAATGTGTGAGTATAACTGAAACATTTTAATAAATACCTAAGTGCTTTTACATAGTACGCTATGAGGCCATCTTTGTTCGCATTCTGGCATGTCTAACCTGTGAAAAGACGCTCTCAGAAGGGACAACAGGATTTGAACCGTTTTGTGCAGTCTATGGTGAACAGGAGCAAGGCTGATGAGTGTTTCAGCGCTACTAGACAACAAATAATTTAGTGGTCTGCTCCTAAGGGTAAGAGGCCCAAATTGCTGTGGCGTTGGTGGAGGATTGTCATTTCACCTGCAGATCTATCTCCATTGCACACCTTTGGTGCTCCCTGGGAATTGTGGGTTTTATTTTTGAATTAGCTTTTATTAACGCTGCATTCTCTTCTGACTACATACAGCAGGGATATGCAATTAGCGGTCCTCCAGCTGTTGCAGAACTACAAGTCCCATGAGGCATAGCAAGACTCTGACAGCCACAGGCAAGACACCCAGGCAGAGGCATGATGGGACTTGTAGTTTTGCAACAGTTGGAGGTCCGCTCGCTAATTGCATATCCCTGACATACAGTATAGTACAATACATTCTATCCATGTTAGAAAATACCAATTAATGCTGGTTAAAAAATACCAATACAGGTATGTATTCACTAAATAAGCATTAAAGCATTGTATTGTTGTTCTTTGAGGTACCCCCTTTTCCTAGCAGCTCCATAAAATCTTCCCTAGCATCCCCCTAAAGTCTTCCCCAACTTCCCCTTAGGGCTCTTCCACACTGGCAGCTGGGTGGTGGGAGCCACCTGGAATTCTAACATTACGGTCGGACTGAGCTGTACACATGCTGCAGACATAGCAATTTTAACTTGGGCTGCAGAGTTTGAAAGGCTGTGCCGCCCATTGAAATCAATGGGGCCACACCATAACCACAAGCCAAATGCTTGGTTTGTACGTGTTGCATGGTCCTTTAATATAAAATTGCTGTTGGGCAGCAAAGAAAATAAGAACAGGCAGCAGTTGGACCCCCATGAACGCCTACCAGCCATTGTACACCACCACCTAAAAAGCAATACACCGCAGACCACTTTTCAGAGGGTGGAAATCATTACTGCCTGTCTGAAAAAGCACTTAAAGTTCTATACTCCCATAGCTATACTCCTGACAGATTTACACTATGAGGCCAATAGAGAGCCTCGAAGCTAACTCTACAAACACTCTACCCACATGCACTCAAAAATCCCATTCTTTCTATGGAAAGGCCATCTGTTATGCATCCCAATGATACAAGAACCCCCAATAGGAATAATACCCATTGAGGGACTCTGGAACTAGTATATATACTGCCACCTACAGGAGAAATTGGACACTATAAAACAAAAAAAAAAACTGTAGGCCAGCTTATGATAACCCCTCATAACTACCAGTATGCCTCCTTTTTTTGCTAGTGCACCGCAAGTAGTCCCCAGTTCTCTGTTTGTTTTTTTTGGGCCTGTTACTGTTTGCTTGCTGTGTTGCCAATACCCCAGTAGGAGTGCTTTTGGATGTCCTGAAACTGAAAGACTTCATGTGATCCTCAATGGAAAAGAGATAAAATAGGATATTAAGTTCATTGATAAATCCTGTCCTTGGAGTCCTTTGAAGGACACAGGTCCCACCCCTCTGATCATACTCTCAGTACTCCTTTGCTACAAGACGGAAGAATGCTGGTAGTTGGATATGCTGGTCTACAGTTTTTTTGTTGTTTGCCAGTGTACTGTAGCACCCTCGATGCTAGGTAGGTGTTGGAATAGGTTTTTTTGCTAGGTAAGGCACATTTAGTCAGGCCTGACTGTTTTGATTCTGGGCTGGCAGTGGCTCAGGTAGGACTGGGTGATTCACAGATGGTGTAATCAGGACCCCCAACTTCTTTAAAGAAGCTTTTGGTGTTTTCTGGAACGAGAGGTGGGGGGGAGGTGTAGCCATCTGGGGTGTTCGAAGGAGCCCTGGCCAATCCCCAATCTGGATCGGCAGGGGGCAGGCCTCCTTAAATACCCAGGGTCAGCCCAGTCTGGGAGGATTTCAGGTGGAAGTCTGAAGATGTGATAGTGTGGTGGCTATCGTGGCCTAGGGGGAGCTCCCAGTCTGGGGGGGGGACCCCGGGCCTGGAGTGCTCGGGTACGGCCGGAGGAGAGAGATCCTGGTGGGAGGCACAAGGCAGAGTGGAAAGGACAGTGGGAGAGAGCACTATCGGGAGAGATCTTCACTGTGGAACTACAAGTGTCAGGAGTTGGTGAGCAACATACCCTGGGATGCTGGAGGAGGCATGCCGGAGCAGATTGGGGTAAGAGACAGTCTGGGAGGGATGCAGAGGCCAGTGTGGGACTTTGTTGTTGCTGTGGCAGTGGAGAAGGCTGTTGCAGCTGGAGGAGCTGACAGGGCCTGGAATAAGATGGGCTGGGAGTAGTAGTCCATCATACTAGCTAGCACAGAGTACTTTACTACACTTTGGCGTCCTGTCCCGGTATCAACTGGTCCACCCGAGCACTCACTTTTCTCCCGGCACAATCAATGTGTCAGCAGCGGTACCAATAAAGAGTAAAAAGCTCCAATAGCATAATACAATTTGGTGGTTTTATTAACAATTGTCACTCAACCCAGCATCAAATCATAGTGAACGCTGTACACAGGAATGTCCAAGTCACGGTTTTGCAAGCGTCTCCCAGCCATACCGGTTTCGTTCCAACAAACTTCTTCTGGGGCAAAGGGAGCACTTCCTTCCCCCGCGATTAAATACAATCTAATACCAAGCCTCACTTTCATTTCCCCTGAAAGCCCCCTCAAAGTAAGGGAGCTCTCCAAGTTGGAAACGAGGTGGATTTATTACCTTAAGCGTTATGCACCCTATGGGCTTAACATCAATTGGGATGTAAATTGCTTCAGAAATAATTCTTAAGATATTGCATTAGAATTTATACCTGCTGTTAATTTTTAATGCTTAATCAGATTTAGAATATTAATGTTCTTATAGGATATTTTAAAATATTTTTATAGCAATTTTATTAATTTATGATGTTTATTAAAGTTATTTTGTGATCTGGCTATTTACATAATTAGATTGTGAGGTATTTTAACAATATTTTTGTGTCTTTATAATAATGTGTTATTAATGATTCAATTTAGTCTATTGTGCATATGAATTTATACATAGCATTGTTTTTATTTATTTATTTGCCCGCTTTGAATGGATTGTGATTCCTCTTCCCTGTCTGGGGACATGGCAAGCCATTGCCTCACTTCCGGTGTGGGCGTGATTGTGACAGGATGTGCGCGCATTGGAGGATGTGGAGTCTGAGAATGAGGCTTGGTTATTATGCTGAGCGCGCACAGGGCAAACGAAAGTGAGGCTTGGTATTAGATTGTATTAAATTGCGGTGGAAGGAAGTGCTCCCTATGCCCCAGAAGTAGTTTGTTGGAACGAAACCAGTAGGGCTGGAAGACACGTCCAGTACCACAACTTGGACATTCATGTGTACAGCATTCACTGTGATTTGATGCTGGTTTGAGTGACAATTGCTAATAAAACCACCAAACGGTATTATGCCATTGGGGCTTTTTATTCTTTATTGGTACCGCTGATAACACATTGATCATGCTAGGAGAAAAGTGAGTACTCGGGTGGACCATGCGATACCGGTACAGGTCGCCTGTATGGGCCTTCACACACTTTCTTGACCCTCTATAATAAAGGGTCCAGCAATTCCGGTAAGAGTACATCTAGGCTTAAGGTGCTGCACTTGGTGGTGGATTTACACATGTTTTCATCATTGGAGGATTAGACGTTTTGGATGGACTTTTTAATGAGAGACTTTCACTTCATTTATTTATATCCATTTATATATATATGCAATTATATATTTAATTTTGATCAATTGAAGCGCAACTTTATTTTTTCACAAGGAGAAGCAAGTGTTGTGCTGGAGGAAGATGGAGAAGTGTATATATGGAGGTGTATATAGAGGTCCCATGTAAAGAACTGTTCAATTCTTGGGCATCTCATAATCATCCCTACCCCATCCAAGTTCAAATTCCCTAATAAAAAAAACAAAGAAAGGTATCAGCCTGTTCTGTGACTCCAGAGTGTGAGTGTGATTGAAGGCAGTGTGATCAGGTGAACCACAACAACCAGCCACCCCTAAGGGGGCCATTGGCTACAGTACATTCCTCCTGAAGGCAGCAGTATAATTCGAAGGTTAAAGACTGTGTCCCTCCATGGACTTCAAGAAAAGGATTTTATGGTGAGTACAATAATCCTATCTTTCCACATACAAGCTGAAGGAGCGGACAGCAGCTGGGGAAAGAGAGGCAGCTGGGCAGCTCATCATGGGCTGCACAAGAATTTGTAGGTCCCTGGATTGATGAGTATAAGGCTTTTCAGAAGGGGAGGGGGGAGACTTTGACTGTATTTCCAAGTAACTAAATTTGACTTGGTATGCGTCTCTTGTAATCCCTATACAACATGCAATCAGGCTCTATTGCATGCAAATGTTGAGGCAGGTTACATGCTGTAGGATTGAGCTGAGGCATGAGCATATCAACAAGCTGCTGCTCCTACACAGTCAAATCACATGGTGGGGGGCACGGCTGCTGTTAAAACTCACAGGGCCGATATGGTACCGATCACTCACTATGTTCATTCAGAAAAGGAAGGGGCTGGTGAATTACATATTTACCGTCCCCTTCCTTCACTCTTCAACCTGAACACGCTCCTGAATACCCGCAGCAGCCAGCAGGAGAGAGCGAAGCTGCCAGCGAAGCGGTTGTGTGTGTGTGTGTGTGTGGGGGGCACACAGCAGGGAGAATCAGTTGTGGACAGGGAGGGGGTTCAGTGAGGTGAATTACAGGAATGATTCCCTGTGTGTCTTTCCTAGCAGCAGCTGAAAGCCGGCGGGAGGAAGAGGGGAAGTAAAAGGCTTTCAGCTGCTGCAGAGAGCTGCACAGGACATTGCCCCCCCCCGCTGCACCTCTCCCCGTTTCTGTCCTGCCCATATCCCATTCCCCTGCTGTCGGGGCCCTCTTGTGTGCCCGGGCCCCCTACAGGAGGACCAGTCGTTCACCCCTTATGTATGTTTGGGGGGGCAGGGAGGTCACCTAGCTGTTTTGCTGAATTTCAGAAGAGAATTGTCATGTCACCAGCCAGGCTTTGCTATCTGGTAGGGCTGTGTAAGTCTCAGGACTGGTTGTAAGTCGTACACACTTCGAAGTTCGACCGTTTATCGATTTTATTTCGACTTTGTGTCTATATACTCGAAAAAAAAAATAGACAGTTTCTTGAACATTACACAAAGGTTGGTCAGGACTCTGAATGTGTCGGGATGGTCTATCGTTTCGGACCGACCACTGTACTGTTAAGAGAAGACTTTAAGTCGTTTTGTCGATCCACTGGAGGGACGGGGGGGGGGGGGG
>BLSH010026835.1:1586320-1602164 GCA_018402905.1 Glandirana rugosa
CTTCCAGGACGGCTCCAATTCCCCCCCTTAATGATCAACTTGTCTATGACATATGGTTATGGGGGTATAACTGTCATTTTAAGTTGATGGTTTACCAATAGAGTAATACTGTATGTATATCAGAGCCTTCGGTTATTTGTTTAATACTGAGGTACTACTGGTGAGCAGTCTTTTTATAATGTGGATCATGTGTTTCCTGTTAGGTGGGAGGAGCCTCTCTCTCTGTAAGCCGTCCTGGAAGATTCCTGAAAAGTGAGTTATCAGGTAATAACTCAGTTTTCCGCTATAAAAAAAATCCAATAAAAATATTTAAAAAATCAAATTTCATACAGTTAGGTCAATATGTATTCTGCTACATGTTTTTGGTAAACAAAAATCACAATAATGTCACTGGGCACTTAAACCCCCTTAACAACCAGACCAATTTTCAGCTTTCAGTGCTCTCACATTTTGAATGACAATTACTTAGTCATGCATCATGATTTTTTTTCCACACAAATAGAGCTTTCTTTTGCTGGCATTTAATCACTGCTGGGTTTTTTATTTTTTTGCGCTATAAATGAAAAAAGACCGAAAATTTTGTAAAAGAAAAATACAATTTTCTTCATTTCGGTTATAAAATTTTGCAAATCAGTAATTTTTCTTCATAAATTTTGGCCAAAATTTACACTGCTACCTATCTTTGGTAAAAAAAAAACCAAATCAGTGTATATTATTTGGTCTTTGTGAAGGTTATAGAGTCTACAAGCTATGGTGCCAATCATTGAAAATTGATCACACCTGATGTACTAGCGGCCTATCTCATTTAATGAGACCTTAACAAGCCAGGAAAGTACAAATATCCCCCAGATGACCCCTTTTTGGAAAGTAGACATTCCAAGGTATTTAGTAAGAGGCATGGTGAGTTTTTGAAGTTGTAATTTTTTCCCGCAATTCTTTGCAAAATTAAGATTTTTTTTCCCCCCAAAATTGTCATATTAACAGGTTATTTCTCACACACAGCATATGCATACCACAAATTACACCCCAAAATACATTCTACTACTCCTCCTGAGTATGGCGATACCACATGTGTGAGACTTTTACACAGCGTGGCCACATACAAAGGCCCAAAATGTAGGAAGCGCCATCAGGCATTCTAGGGACATAAATTTCACATCTAATTTCCTGACTACCTCTTGCACTTTTGAAGGTCCTAGAGCACCAGGACAATTGAAACGCCCAAAAAACGACCCCATTTTGGAAAGTAAACACCCCAACGTATATTCTAGGAGGCATAATGAGTCTTTTGAACATGTCATTTTTCCTCAATTTTTTGGAAAGTGTGGAAAGAAAATGAAAACACATTTTTTTTTTTTTCACACAAAGTTGTCCATTTATACAATATTTCTAACACATAGCAGGTACATAGCAAAAATGATACCCCAAAATATATTCTGCTACTCCTCCTGAGTATGGCGATACCACATGTGTGACACTTTTCCACAGCCAGGCTACACACAGAGGCCCAACATGCAGGGAGCACCGTCAGGTGTTCTAGGGGCATACATTTCAAATCTAATTTGACTACATATTACACTATTGTGAGGCACTGTAGTGGCATGGATAGGCACTGTAGTGGCACAGATGGGCTTTGTAGTGGCATGGATGTGTCACTGATGAGAACTGATGTGGTATGGATGAGCATGAATAAGGCACAAATGAGCCATGGATGGGGATGGATGAGCACGGATTGGGGATGGATGAGTACTGATTGGCGATGGCTGAGCACGGATGGGGATGACTGAGTATGGAAGAGATGACTGAGCACAGATGGGGATGGCTGAGCATGGATGGGGATGACTGAGCACGGATGGCGATGAATGAGCAGGGATTGGATGACTGAGCATGGATGTGGATGACTGAGCATGGATGAGGATAACTGAGCACGGATGGGGATGGGTGAGCACGGATGGGGATGGGTGAGCACGGATGGAGATGACTGAGCACGGATGGATGGGTGAGCATGGCTGGGTGGGTGAGCATGGATGGATGGATGGGTGAGCATGGATGGCTGGATGGGTGAGCATGGATGGCTGGCTGGGTGAGCATGGATGGATGGATGGGGGGTGCAGCCTGCCACATATCAGCTCTGTGGGCACTTCAGATCCTCTGCCCACAGCTGCATTGATCTCTCCCTTCTCCTCTCACACTGCACCGATCAGTGTGGAGAGGGGAGAGAAAAGCCGGAACTTCTGCCGACTCATTTACATCTGATCACTCTGTCATTTGATGGAGCGATCACATGGTAAAAGGCCACTGCGAGTGGCCATTGCCCGCGATCCGTGAATCTCCGGGTCCAGTCATGGATGTTCCTGGGTGCATGCGATCATATGAGGACGTCATTGCATGCCCTCCCAGAGTTAAGCAACTACCCTGTAGCCGTCATTTGGCTATGGGCCGGTTGTTAAGCAGTTAAACAAATGTTATAGCGTCTACAAACTATGGGATAAATACTGTAATTTTATTTTTTTATACTAGCAATGGCAGAGATCAGTGACTTATAGCGGTGCTGTGATAGTGCAGCCGACAATCTGACACTGACGCTTTTGACACTTTGTGGGAACCAGTGACACTAATACAGTGATCCGTGCTAAAAATATACACTGTCACTGTACCAATAACACTGGCTGAGAAGGGGTTAAACATCTAGGGTGATCAAAGGGTTACATGTGTGCCTAGCCAGTGTTTATGTGTACTATATGAGCTGCTTTTACTTAGGGAAGTGATACATTTTATTCCCTGCTTTGCAGGAACACAGAATCCATCCCTTTCCCCCTGTCAGAACGGAACTCTGCGTTGTTTACATATGCCCAACGATTGGTGGGTGCCAGCGGACTTTGAGTGCCCAGCATCCGCAGATCATCTTCTGCTCTGAATAATCACAGCAGAAGCTGCGCCCCCTGCAGGCGGAAGTGGGGATCACGTATATATACGTGATCCAGTGCACAGCTGCCACTCTGTAGCAGTCAAACAGCTATAGAGCGGTCAGCAAGTGGTTAAAGCAACCTTTTTTGGCATATACCTTATTTAAGCTACCTGGAAATTAATATGTTAATGAAAAAAGAGAGCATAACAAATAGCTACAACATGATTGGTAAGTTGTTCAGTTATGATCACAGCATTGTAAATCTTCACTCCATAAACCAACAACTAATAGACAATTTAACTTTTTTCACACCGTGGTACAAGTCATAGTAATTTGCTTTACACTGCCACATATTAGCCCACTTCTAAAGACAGGTATTTAATGTTAAAGAGAACCAGTCAGGAATAGGCATTATTAAGAATCTGAATTTCCACTCTTAAAGCCCATTTGAACTTTCAATTTTAAAGGATAAGTTCACCTTTTAAAAAATAAATAAATAAATGTACATGGCTGATGGTAGTTGTAGTTCTCCCATTCACAGAATTTTTTTTTAATTGCGACAGTGGGTGCAAGGTATGCTGCTGAGTTGGTAACATATTACATGTTACACTCTAAATATGGGTGTAACATGCTACTAAAGGTGAACGTATCCTTTAAATCAGCTATATATATTCTAAATGCATCAAAACAAAAAGGAGTGTAAAGCCAGTTGATTTCTTTAGATAGTAGCCACAGCCGGAGTAGATAGCCTGTTCCCTTCCAGCATGCTGTAAAGAAAGATCTTTGCTCTTGCACAGCTACGGTTTTGACTCAGCAGGGGATATGTTAGACCTCTGCAGAGAGATCGCTGCTTCCACACAGAGAGCAAGCATCCCAGTCTGTAGCATGCTGGCAGGGGACAGGCTTTTCTACTCAGGTTGTGGCTGGTTTCTTTGAATATATTTAGCTGAACTGAAAGTTTAATTGAACTTAATGTGCAATCTCCCAGTGTCAGGCAGTAAGGCCCCACGGAGACTGTCCTATCCCCTGCCTATGTCTGTCTTCACGTCCCATAATTTAAAGACTGAGATTGCTGCTCGGCTAACTGTGGGTAACCCTATAATCCACGTTGTCATGAAAAACTATGCATGCAATCATTAGAATAAACACACCAACCCATATCCAAATACATTTGTTCAGATCACATATTTTGGGATACCTTATTATGTATCATAGCTGCACAATACATTTACTGTATAATGCAGAGTTATTGGGCACAGGAGTTTATTTTGTGCAATACATACAGCATATAAA
The DNA here is from genome assembly GCA_018402905.1 of Glandirana rugosa. Lineage (NCBI taxonomy): Eukaryota > Metazoa > Chordata > Amphibia > Anura > Ranidae > Glandirana > Glandirana rugosa. The sequence goes on from BLSH010026835.1 coordinate 1,590,522, forward strand.
GCAAGCATCCCAAAATCGCAGCATGCCTCTGGCTAGAATTACAAATGCAACAGTAAAAATAAATATAATAAAACTAAAAGTGCCATAAAAAATAAAACAAACATATAAAGTTAAGTGTAAATGTTTGCTCTTGTAGAATTCCATTATACAAATATAAAAGCCGCACAAAAAGTAATACAAATAGTAAAGCATACGTGTACTTTTTACAGCAGTAGTAATTGTGAAATATATATTAATAGTTCAATAAGCAGAGTCAAGCTGGGGTGGTGGCACAGGAGGCTCTACAGCCACAGGATCTACATGGAGGTGTCACCCTACTAGAAACATGCAGGGATCCATGAAAGACAAGAGTGGCTGAAAAAAAATCAGATAGGTTCAAATACACTATATTATCGAAAGTATTGGGACGCCTGCCTTTACACACACATGAACTTTAATGGCATCCCTATCTTAGTCTGTAGGGTTCAATATTGAGTTGGCGCACCCTTTGCAGCTATAACAGCTTCAACTCTTCTGGGAAGGCTGTCCACAAGGTTTAGGAGTGTCTATGTAAATGTTTGACCATTCTTCCGGAAGCGCATTTGTGAGGTCAGGCACTGATGTTTGACGAGAAGGCTTGGCTTGCAGTCTCCGCTCTAATTCATCCCAAAGGTGTTCTATTGGGTTGAGGTCAGAACTCCTCCACTCCAAACTTGCTCATCCATATTCTTTATTGATCTGTGCGCAGTCATGCTGGAACAGGAAGGGGCCATCCCCAAACTGTTCCCACAAAGTTTGGAGCATGAAATTGTCCAAAATATCTTGGAATGTTGATGCCTTAAGAGTTCCCTTCACTGGAACTAAAGGGTCAGGCCCAACCCCTGAAAAACAACCTACACCATAATCCCCCGTCAGCCAAATGAGTTGGGCCAGTGCACAAACCAAGGTCCATAAAGACATGGATGAGCAAGTTTGGGGTGGAGGAACTTGACTGGCCTCCACAGAGCCCTGACCTCAACCCGATAGAACACCTTTGGGAGGAATTAAGCCTCGTACACACAGTTTGACGGTCGTACGACCGAACGGACCAAATCATATGTTGGCTGTTGTATGCAGCATACTGACTGCACTACACAATCGTACAACCAAAGAAAGAAAGTACAGGTGCATGTAATTAGCATCTGGCCGTTCCTGACTTCTGAGCATGCGTGTGTTGCACAATACATCTTGTTGGACCAACTTCTCTGTACACACGATACAACGGTCGCTTGTTGGTACTACCAAGTTTTCTAGTTTGCTCATACAACTCCCGTTGTACAACCGTCGTACATCGGCTGCTCTAATCGCGCGTACTAACGATCGATTTTGCATACAACGGTCGTTTGTACGACCTGTTGTATACGATCGCCGACTCATGTGTACGAGGCTTTAGAGTGAAGACTGTGAGCCAGGCTTTCTCCTCCAACATCAGTGCCTGAACTCACAAATGCACTTCTAGAAGAATGGTCAAACATTCCCATAGACACTCCTAAACCTTGTGGACAGCCTTCCCAGAAGAGTTGAAGCTGTTATAGCTGCAAAGGGTAAACCAACTCAATATTGAACCCTACGGACTAAGAGTTGGGTGTTAAAGTTCATGTGTGTGTAAAGGCAGGTAGGTGTCCCAATACTTTGGTAATATAGTGTATGTGTATTTAACCATTGAAGTCAACATTCTGCATTGCAGCCCCATCACAGAATTTAACCACTATGACAGGTCATAAATATTATTGTGGCAGACCGGGTCACACATAAATATGGGTCAACGTGCCTCAAAAACCATGCCTGTATCCTACACCTGTTTGTGCAGTTGGGCTCTTATGAAGGGGGTAGGTAGGTATTTAGGTAGATCACACTCACCCGCACTTTGATGTCTGGGTTTTTGATATGGATGTCCCTCATGGCAAGGATCATATCATTATTGGAAAGATCCTGAAGAAGAGCCATCAATTTGATCAGATTGCCCTCTGTCATACTGCTGCTGTATTTCTCATAGAGGATCTGCAGAGGTATCGCCTGCTCTGTAAGAATAAAAGTGACACTTAAATGTGCTGGTCTTCAGCAGAAGAAAAAAACTAATAAAATAATCCACAAATAACTCCTGATTCTTTGAGGCAGAATAATCACACAAGTTTCAACTACAACACCAAATATATGATAAGCATTCTGCTGGCTGATCCACATTGAAATCATAGGCATTTCAGAGGGCAAATATTTCCAAAACTTAGAATTATTCCTGTAAATGAGAAACATTTAGCAAGAATGATAATAAAGGGTAGCTTCACTGCTGCAGACTAACACTGATCACTAGCTGCATATTGGGTAATAAGGAGACTGAGGGTAACAATGCAAAGCATGATTGATAGCAGTAGTACTACAGATCCATGCAATACTGGGATCAATAAAGTAATCACACATGACAAAACTCTGCAGGGTCACAGGCTAAGGTCTAAATCTCTGCAAACGATTAAACAGACCTGGCCAAAACAAAAAAAAAAATGCAGATAAAAAGCACATAAAAATCAATTTAAATGCTTACTTGCACTTTTTTTTTATACCTTTTATCCATGATTTTTAGTCTCTTGCATTGTGCCTTGGAACTTGCTAGAAAAATTGACTACTCCATAAAGTGTAAATTCCCTAGCACAGACCCCAATCCTTCTTGCCCTGTGCTCCTTTGGGAGAGTTAAAATACTGTCTGTGCTGGCCCAGCATCTCTGCCCCTCCCATCACCTCCCCATATAACCTTTAATTTAGCTGTTGGAGGAGGAGTGAAGCTGAATATTATAGAATTCCCTTGAGTCTGCTGATATAAAATCTAAGATGGAGGCACCCAGAAGCAACTTCATACCATTTGGATGGTTACAAAAGCAAGGCCTTTTACAGGTAAGTAACAAGCCTAAAAATATATTAAATACAATATAATTTTATAGGAAGACTTGAAAACATCCTGAATTAAAGTGGTTATAAAGCCGATTTTTTTTTTTACCTTAACGCATTCCTTGCATTAAGGTAAAAAATGTTCAGGCATCAGTATCGTCCCCTCACCCCCTTTTTACTTACCTGAGCCCTCACTCTATCCAGCGCTGTGCCTGTCTGCTGCTCTTCTCCCTTCCGGGTCCCACTGGCTTTGTTGGGGCAGCCCCACAGCTGTCAATCAAAGCCAGTGATGAGGCAGTGAGGGGCGGGACGGTCCCACTGTCTGTGTCAATAGATGCAGACAGCGAAGCTGCGGGGATAGCCCAGCTTTCTACGGGAGCACTTGGCAGAGGGGAGGACCCAGGAGAGCCAGTGGGGGACCCAAGAAGAGGGGGCTGCTCTGTGCAATTTGATTGCACAGACCAGGCAAGTATAAACCTGTTTGTTATTAAAAAAAAAAAAAATAACAAAGCATTTACAATCACTTTCATACTCAGTTCCAAAGCTACCTTGTATCTTTTTACTGCACCTCAGCTTAGTGGTGAAATGAAGACAAACCCACAGCCAGCAATGTGTTTTTTTAAAAATGTGTACCATGCATTATAACACAAGATATTGCATGGCAGTTAGAATTTATACTTTTACATTGTTATAATATAGTCTATATATAGCCTTAGCTCTCAGAGAGTACTTTTATCATAACAAGGGTTGTCTCATTTTCTCAACAAATAAAAAAAAAGGGAGATCTATTCTGCCGTATGTCGCCACATTCAAAAGTGATATATAAAAGTTGGGGTTCCCTCTTTAGAAGAAATGGGACTTTAAAGGCTCTGAGAGAACATGTAGTTCTGTTAAAAAGTTATAGTTTTATTCATAGAAAAAAATGATACAGTACACGAAATCAAATTATAAACCAATGCATATAAAAGTGAGGTACATTGTTACTCATGGCGGAATGGCATAATTATACTGTTACAGTGAACATGCAGAGGGTGCATAAGCAAAATCCAACGCGTTTCAAAGTTCTGAGACTCCTACCTCAGGGAAGTCTCTTCATGTATTGTTGGTATGGTAGAACATCCCCACGTTGTGGCACTCCCAGTCACATCATAAATACAATCAGATAAATAAGATCACCAAAACATCCAAGAAGGAGTAGGTGGAAAAAATGACCAGGGCAGAGACTGCTCGGCAAGCACTGAGACCACCTGGTGTATTGGTATCCAATGCCGGCTACACAGAAGGGTATATATGTAGAGATTGCAGACAAGCATTTATCTCCTCCTGATTGGCATGAATGTCAAAACAGTCTGCAAATTAATCTCCTACCATGGATGTTTCCCTCAACCCGTCCTGTGTGGACTGATGAATCAGTCCACACAGGACGGGTTGAGGGAAACATCTAGGCCAATAGAATGATGTGGAGGGGGGGGGGGGGGTCAGGCACCAGACACCTCTATGTCCCTGCATTTTATTAATGTAACCAGTTTAACATGGTTTATAAAGTTATAGGCTTTAATCCTAAAACCTTGGTCTGCATAGACCCATGTGCTATTTATGAGCTCCTTCTCATAACACAACTACCCTTAAGACAGGATTCATCCTTATGTGACCCTTTTACAATTTATAGGTCTATCTCAGCTATTCCAAGGAATTTGTTTCTAAAAAGATGTCTTGCGACACACCAAAACAACCAAGTGTTCTTCAGAGATTTTTTTTATTTCTTCCCATATATGTGCATCCAATTTTTCCATGGCTTGCTCTGGGGCACTGTAACCATGTTTATAATTGAACATTTTTGTTATCGGATGATCTACATGATGAAAAGTATGGTTGTTTCGCGAGATCTGTTTCTCATAAAATCATTGTTGCATGCTTATTAAAAAAAAGTTGCACGGTATATCACAAACTTGCAAAAAAAAACACACAATGCACAAAGTGCCTTTTCTGCTCTTAGACAAAGAGTCTGTGCTGAAGCATCTGCTCCTTCCTTTTACCAGAGGCAATATTGGATTGCCAAGAGCTGCACTCCGACATGAAGTTCTGACCACAGTCATGCCCCTTCCCCTAAGAATTTTAGCTTTTCTCCTAGCTATAGACATTTGGAACTCAGTGCTAGGATGCCAGTGTTTCCTCAAGCCACCTTTTGAGTTAAACTACCTGAACTGCATAGTAACTGCACTTCACTGCTCTACTCTAAAAAAAAAATACATAGCACTTGTAGTCAGTTAGGATGAGCAATAGTGCCCCATCACTGGCATCAGTAGGAGGAGTGCCCAATCGTTGATATCAGTGGGAGGAAGAGTGCCCCATCATTGGTGTCAGTGGGAAGAACAGTGCCCCATCACAGGTATCAGTAGAAGGAATAGTGCCACATCATTAGTATCAGTAGGAGGAATAGTGCACCATCATTGGTATCAGCAAGAAGAACAGTGCCCCATCAGTGTCAGCAGAAGGCACAGTGCCCCATCACTGGTGTCAGTGGAAGGAATAGTGCCCTATCATTGGTACCTGCAGGAGGAATAGTGCCCCATCATTGGTATCAGTGGCAGTGGCGTCACTAGGGTTGGTGTCACCTGGTGCTTAAAAACATGGTGTCACCCCCACCCACCAACTATAGTCCCCCCGGTATAGACCGCCCACTCCCCTCTCAGTCATCATAGACCTCCATCCCTCAGAAAAGACCCCTCTCATCAGTATAGACCCCCATTCCTCTGTACAGAACCCTCTCCTCAGTGCAGACCCCCCTCCAGTGCAGACCCCTCTCCTTCATTACAGACCCCCTCTATCAGTGCAGACCCCCCTCTATCAGTACAGACCCTCTCTCTATCAGAGCAGACCCCCCCATCTACCAGAGCACACTCCCCCCTCTATCAGTGCAGACCCCCCATCAGTGCAGACCCCCCCTCTTCAGAGCAGATCCCCCTTTATCAGTGCAGACCCCCTCTATCAGAGCAGACTCCCCCCACCATCTACCAGAGCAAACCCCCCTATCAGTGCAGAACCTCCTCTTCAGAGCAGACCCCCCTCTTCAAAGCAGCACCCCTTTTCTAGGAGCAGACCCATCATTTGCATTCTGTGCACACCTCATGATCCTCCTGGTGCCTGAAGGAGGGGGGCAGATGGCAGCTCTGTCACCCGGGGGATCTCCATGCGGCTGGCTAGCAGGAATCTCTTCCATGTGTTCAGTGGGGAGAGGAGGGGCCTCCAACTCAGGCAGCTAATAGGCTGCAGTGTACAAGCGAATTGCTCTGCTTGTACTGGAAAGAGCAGCCGTGTTGGATGCCCCTCCCCTCTCCACTGTATACACAGAACACAAGAGTCCTGCTAGCCGCATGGAGATCCCCCGGGGGCCCTGGCTATCTGCAGCACAGCGGTGTCCCCCCTCTCTGTAGATGTAAACAGAGAGGAGGGGAAGGCGGCTTCTCTCCGCTGGCTGTGTGAGGCAGCGGCTGGGGACAGCTCAGCCTCAGACAGCCCGAGAGAGATGTGGAGCTGGATCAGTGCAGTTACATTGCACTTAGCTCTGCCGACAGGTGTCACCCCTCTGGCGGGTGTCACCCGGGTGTAGGCCGCACCCCCTTAGTGACGCCACTGATCAGTGGGAGGAACAGTGCCCCATCATTGGTATCAGTGGGAGGAATAGTGCCCCATCATTGGTGTCAGTTGGAAAAATAGCATCCCATCATTGGTATCAGTAGGGAATATAGTGCCCCATCATTGGTATCAGTAGGGAATATAGTGCCCCATCATTGGTATTAGTGGAAAAAATAGTTCCCCATCATTGGTATCAGTGGGAGGAATAGTGTTCCATCATTGGTGTCAGTGGGAGGAATAGTGCCACATTGTTGGTATCAGTGGGAGGAATAGTGCCCCATCATTGGTATCAATGGGAGGAATAGTGGCCCATCCTTGATGTGAGTGGGAGGAATAGTGACCCATCATTGGTGTAAGTGGGAGGAATAGTGCCCCATCATTGGTGTCAGTGGGAAGAATAGTGCCCCATCATTGTTATCAGTGGGAGGAATGGTACCCCATCATTAGTGTCAGTGGTAGGGGCTATAACCCTGGTTGGTGTCAGTGGGAGGAATAGTATCTAATATCAGTGGAGGAATAGTGCCTCAAGGGCCAAATAAAGGTTAGTAAAGGTCTGCATTTGACCTATGGGTTGCATTATGGAGACCACTTGCCTATAATCTGAGAAAGCAACAATTTTATGGCAGTGTCAGAAATGTTCACCTAGCAGAACTATTAGAATTTTTAAATATGCATGTTCCTCAGCTAGAGACTGACAGGCAATGATAACCATGTAGCATACACATCTAAAAAGATGTAAAGATGCTTCTCATATAATACATAAAGTTTTCTGCTTGTCTTTCCTTCACCATGCTCAACACATTCTATTCTGTGCTTGCTTCTAGACACTTCACAGGTGACATGTGCTGTATATAAATGATGATTTGCACTACTAGCTCTGAAACCAACCAGGAAAAGCAATATAACCAGTTAATTGCTATTTTTATCATGAAAGTGTATTTTTTTCTTTAAAAAAAAAGGGGGGAAAAAGGAAAACAATACAAGAATAAGGAAAACAAAAAAGAACTGGGAAAATGCCATGACCATGCAGACATCATACAATAGGCGGAAAAAAGATAGCAAAAGATAAAAAATTCCTTTCAGCTGAAAAACCTCAACACATCCTCTAATTTGTATTGCTCTATTAGAGGTATTCTCAATATGCTGCATTCCTATAAATGAAAGATAAAAGACATACACTATCACAATAATGCAGCAAGACTGCCGTAAAAGCTTATTATTGATTTATTGATAATGTAATGCAGGAGACATACAATGTCCCTTCACAGCTGACACGAAAACAATTAGCGCTCCGATCTAATGACTTCTGATGCTGCTCTCCGCAGACCTCATTAAAGTAAACACGTAAACACTTTTAAGTCTTGCCTAAGAGTAGATACCCCAATTATCATCATTACTGTTATTAGCCAGAAAAGACTAGCTTATGCCTCCTGATTTAGTTTAATTTTGTTATTGGAGCTTGACATTCATTGACTTCATGGCTAAATTAATCCAACTGCCATCACCCTTCCAATGACAGCGCTCTCAATAAGGCAGTTCTATTGGACATTGGGATAGCAGCTGGCATAGCAGCTAGTCAGTCAACTGTCTATCATGACATTACTGATGAAAGATCCTCTAAAAAATTTTTTTGGTCACCCAGCTAATACTTTTTCACTTTCTTTTGCAAATAGGACACATGTGGCTCGTCCCAAGAACCCACAACAACGACTCAAATGATCACGTCAATCCTCTACTTCTTCACAGAGCACTCAAAGTGGTAAAATTTCGAAGGTGATGGGTTCTCTATCTAACTCTTTTTCTTTTTCAGCCACACCGGTACCATCAATAACCAAAGGTAATGAGTCCAATCTTTCTTCCTCTTCTGACCCTAAGGTAGCACCTAGTTTTTTACCTGCACAGAGCCAGGACACATTGGAGAAGGTAATCTAAACCCCTCAGAATGCACCTTGGGTGATGGGGATACACAACTCCAGGTTTTGAACCTGTCTTCCCACCAGCTTACGCTGGAAGAGATACAGGTTCTTCAGCTTGGTCTAACCTTTTGCCCTGATGCTCATGCTGACAAGTTTAATATCATTAAGGATATTAACCTATTTGCTAGACGACTTATGTTTAAGGTCATATATGACAATACCTCTAACAATGTACACACACCAGCTGTTGATGACAATAGGTTGTCCATTTGAGAAATACAACCTGTCCAGGAAGACGCACGACCATCGACCCCCGTTTCCAATGCAGATTCACCTTTGAGCTTTCCTCCCCCCTCAGTGTTCAAACTTAAGTCCACCAATTTTCCAACATCTCAGCCTTTGTGTAGCAAGCAACGAGGGAGGTTGAGGGACTTGCCTGGTCCAATGTTGGCCCCGGCAATCCCTTTCCCTCCCTCAAACAAGCTTTTTTGAGATTGCAAAACAACAATGACCTTATAATTAAACCAGCCGACAAAGGCGGAAATATAGTGGTTATGGACCGTGAACAATATGAATTTATGTGTATACAGATTCTGAAAAATCATGAGTGGTATAGACCTATTTCTCAAACTGTCATGGTTACTGCAATGAATATAGAAACATCATACAAAAAGCCTTTTCACAAGGATTAATTGATAAATCAACTTACAATTTCCTTAATGTGTCCCTACTTTTTACTCATTACTAAAGATTCACAAATCCCTCAGGCAGCCCCCCGATAGGCCCATTCTCTCCAGGTGTGGCTGCCTGATGGAAAACACCAGTGCCCTTGTGGATAACCATCTTAGCCCCCATGTAAGAGCTTTATTTTGCTATGTTAAGGATACAATAGATTTATTGAAGATCATTGAAGGTATCAACGTTCCACAACAGGCATGGTTAGTAACTATAGACATGGAAAGTCTCTACAACGTGATCCCACATGATGTGGGATTACGCGTTGTAGCAGATCACCTACGGGAACGAGGTCATACAACATACATACTTGCCAGAAATGTGTTCATGTTTGGTTCCTTCCACTACCTCCACTACTACACAGTGCGCTCCATCATATGCCAACCTGTACCTGGGGGGTGGGAGAGAAACCTTTTTGCACGGGATGATATTCATGGATGTTTTGAACACATTGTCATGTTCCATCGATATATCGATGATATTTTGATGATCTACCTTCCTAGATGTAACTATCTATGTTGAACCGGATGGCTCCCTGGGCACCTCTCTGTTCAGGAAGCCATCCGCTGCCAACACTATTCTTCATTCATCCAGTTCTCATCCCCAATCCCTTGTTAGAAGCATCCCTTATAGCTCATATTTAAGATTGAGGAGGAATTGTAGTAGGGAGGAGGACTTCCTTTGGGAGGCCCATTACCTCTATCTACATTTACACCAGAGAGGATACTCTCATAGTATCCTAAAAAAAAGCTTTTAAAAGAGATAAATCATCAACCATCCCCTCTCCCCTCCCTTTTCCCCCCTCCCCCCCTCCTTCCCTTTCCTGGATCCGCCACTGATCCATCTCATTTGCCCCCATAATTGATCATGATAGGAATTTCAATCTGTGATTTTTTGAAGAACTGCACAGTTGTGTGCTATATAACAACGTTTTCTGCAGTTTTATTTTTTGAGGGGTAGTTTCTTTGTATCACAAATGCACATGTGCTGGGCATCAATAGTCTCCCATAATGGTATCATAGTTTACTGACACTATTAAGCCATGTTATTATCTTTCCTATTAATATGGAATTTACAGCTTAATATATAGCATAATTCTACGACCGGGATCTTGTTTGTTAATGGATATTGGGCCACTGTACGGACGGAAAGGGCATACCAATGAGGAATCCCTTTCCCCATCAGGTCACCGTTTCTTGCCACTGACGTTCTGCTGCGGGACCGTGCAAGGATTCCCTATGCACAGCACTTCGGAGCTATGAGTTGTTCATACTTTGGGCACCTTTAAAGCCCTGTTTGCTCCTCTTTATTCTCAAATTTAACTTGGGATGTGGTGCTACATAAATTAATACTCTGTCCTGAGGTATTACTCCATACGCTAGCATGACATAGCCAATACAACATTTCTCTCATCCTACTCTCCCAGTAGCTAGCACTAAAAGCATATTTGGACTGTTTAAACACTTTAGGTTAAAAACTGAGATATTGTTGGAGCAACAGAGACCTACAATGGGGTCTTCAGCTGCTTAGGGTGATATCTGGGCTTCTGCTATGGGGTTTTAGGCTTTTATGCTGACTAGTTGGAGAATATGCAAGGGATTGTCCCTTGCCCATGTGCCCCTTTTTCTTTTTCCAAAGCCATTTTGGGTTCACTTCTTCTGTAGGTCATAGGATTACAGTTCGTTCTGCACTCCTGTGACAAATTTTCAGCCGACAGTGGGCTAAAGTCCTTTGTCCGCTGATGTCACTCAACTGGTCCAGGCTTGGTTAAGTTACTGACTTTACAGTCGGGATCCACCCAGATGCCTGGACCGGCAGCTGGCTCAGCTTCTCAGCAATCTGCTGAGAGTCCTAGCAAGCCACTTCCGCCCCCTCCACAGCCCAGCACTCCAGTGAGCACTGGAGGGGCAGAGAAGAGAGCCAGTGACTGACAGTCACAGCTCTCTACTCAGAGCGGAGGGGAGACCTAAGTGATCAGTGGTGCTTAATCACTCAGTTCTCACTACAGAGCCAGCAGAGGACAGATGTAACAGCAGATCGAAGCTGCATCCACCTTGTAGTGAGTATGTTTGTTTTTTTTAAAGCCCATACTTCTCTTCTAATTAAAAATTGATATGAGTGGTTGCCATTGAGGCCTCGATGACTTATCCATGAAGCTGGACCCCAGTAACAAAGTGAAACTAATTTAGAAGGGCGCAGAAAACATTTTTCTAGCTAAAAAAGGTAACTGTATGCATCTTTTAGGAACATTTACAATATTAAAATGTTGTGTAGAGCCACCAGAACTTCCTAAAATTTGGCTTAGTTTTAAGCTTAGCCTAATTAAGCTTAGCTTAATCTTGCTAGCCATTTAAAATCTATTTTTCTGAACTCAAAATGATAGAGAGGGGGGGGGGGGGGGGGGGGGGGGGGGGGGGGGGGGGGGGGGGGGGGGGGGGGGGGGGGGGGGGGGGGGGGG
>BLSH010026835.1:1602174-1613828 GCA_018402905.1 Glandirana rugosa
AAAACTCAAGTCTTTTGCCAGCAGAGGACAGATGTAACAGCAGATCGAAGCTGCATCCACCTTGTAGTGAGTATGTTTGTTTTTTTTAAAGCCCATACTTCTCTTCTAATTAAAAATTGATATGAGTGGTTGCCATTGAGGCCTCGATGACTTATCCATGAAGCTGGACCCCAGTAACAAAGTGAAACTAATTTAGAAGGGCGCAGAAAACATTTTTCTAGCTAAAAAAGGTAACTGTATGCATCTTTTAGGAACATTTACAATATTAAAATGTTGTGTAGAGCCACCAGAACTTCCTAAAATTTGGCTTAGTTTTAAGCTTAGCCTAATTAAGCTTAGCTTAATCTTGCTAGCCATTTAAAATCTATTTTTCTGAACTCAAAATGATAGAGAGCCCCCCCCCCCCCCCTAAAAAGTATAACTTCCCCCCTCTGCTCCTTTTTTTTCTTCTCCTAAATTTTAAGAGTAACAAAGAAGTTTCATTTCATAAAGAAGGCTACTTTCTAACTATTACTTAATGGAACACCTCTCTATCTGTATTTCTATGTGGGCATAGTTGGCAGTCTAAGCTTGCAATAACAGATCCTACTGGAATAATTTGTTGGGGTATTTCTGGATGTGATCATTATACAGTGCCAAATATATAAAATAAAAACACACTTTTGTTCATACTTTCAAAAGCCATGCAATTATTTGTAATTCTAGCCATTTTAAAAAGCTGAAACACTTCTTTGAGTGCTAACTGAAAGAGAAAATAAGGCAGCTTGTCTTTGTCCTTATGCTGGGGGAGTTACTTGGGTGTGCTTGCAGTAGGGCTCCATTGGGGTGATTTTCACCAGTAAACTGAAAGGGCATAAGGAGTGGGGCAGTGACAGAACAACTTTCTATGATTAGGTGTTGTCAGTCTCTCATGCTATATGGCACAGCAGGTTGGGTAGAAGTGTATGCATTACTTTATAGATCTTCCAGTAAATATAAATTAGACACAGAACATGCCAGTAATGTAAAGCTTTCAATGATAAATTGGGCTTATAAAAAAAACACATGGTCACTTTGCATATTGGATTTAGAGCTCAGGCACTCTGCATCATTTTAGGACAATAGTCAGGCAATGGTTGCACAATCATTGCCCCCCCCCCCCCCGATCTATGAGAAGCCTTTGTGAAGCTACCAAAGGCTTCTCACAACTAAGGATGGGCTCGGGCGTGTTCGGAACCGAACGCTAACCACAGGCAGGGAGACATTCCCAGATGCGTGGCTGCAGCGACCGGGGAATGTCTCACTGCCTGTGATTAGCACAGTGCATGGTTCACTTCCTGGTGGGCTCGGGCACGTTCGGTTCCAAAAAAGCCCGAGCCCACCCTTACTCACCACCTGCTGACTTTGCTGTCATCAACAAACCGATTTATTGTACTACATACTCACCATGGCAAGTGCTCTCATTTTACCTTCTCAGTGTGCAATCAGTGAGGTCTGTTTATTATACAGATCATTGTTTAAGAAATCCATTCATAAAAATCTGGAATTGTATGCAAATTCATCCGCGCTTGTGTCAATCACTCAAACAAATATTACTAGTGTAAAAATATATCATCAATTAAATCATATGAAAAAAATTAAAAACACCAGTGAACATAAAACTCCTGTGAAAATTATATATAGAACACCATCCATGAAATTTTCTTGTGTGAAAAATGGGTAAAAGTCAAGTTTCAATTCAGTCCATATAAATAAATGCAGCAGGTGCAAATGACAGCATGTGTAAAACGTATCCTGGAAAAATCCTCCACCACACCAATCCTTCTGTGTTAAAATCCTCCACCAAACAAGATGTGCACTTACCGGAGCTCCAGGACCCTCTATTACGGGGGGTCTGGAAACGCTTGCGTGGACACCAGACCTCCACTCAGCCCTTGATAGTGGATGTCCCAACTTCAATTCCAGAGTGTGCCCTTTGATCCGTACACATGGGGGATATAACCATGATAACTCCCCCACAGCTTCACAGGGTTAAACTGTAGCAATTCCTCAAATACAGATTAAATAATAATGCAGCAAATGACCACAGGACAGATCTTATCCAGATATATAGACTGGGACCATGGGTAGCTGGTCCTCAGTAGTCTCCAATCCAGATATAAAGGGCACAAAAAGCTCAAAGTGGTGGCACATAGACATCCCAGGATTCAGAGCCAGGGTGAACCAATCATAGCCACAATAAACCCTGTAATAGTTACACACATCAAGTGGTCATTAGCTGCAGATGGGAAGGAACAGGGAACCACCTCAGTCAGTCAGAGCCAGCTGTAGTCTTTATTTGGGACTGTGTATAAGTAGGAGTCATGCAATCCCTATTTGAAAATACAGAATCTACCTTTAGGCTGGGTTCACACAGGTGCGCTGTGCGATATCACATGTGATTTGCACCGCACTGCAAAACACATGCAATGTCTGTGCGATGCGAGTTTTGACACCCGCAGCGGTTCGCATATGGCAGTGTGAACTGCCTTGCGAGTCAGGTGTGATGCGGGAACCCGCCATGGATTCGCAGGGTTGCCGCATCGCACAAGTGTGAACTGAGCAAGCAATATTGCAGCATACCTTTGTACATTTGTGTAAGTGCTCTAAAGCAGAAACATAGAAAAATGATGGCAGAAAAAAGGCAGAGCAATAGTGTCCCATCATTGCTGTCAGTAGAAGGAATAGTGCCCCATCATCTGTGCCAGTGTAAGGAATAGGGCCTCGAATAATGCCATTGAGTCTGACAATTTTTTTTTGTTGTTGTTTCGGGGTCCTTATGTTTTTTGAATACGTTTTGTGTTTTTTTGTTAATCTATGTTTGTCCCAAGCATTTTTAAGGCCATTTACTGTTGATTGGCTCACTACCTCTGCTGGTAGTTTCTTCCAAGTCCAACTACCCTTTTAGTAAAATAATACTTTCCTGACAGACTTCTATGGCAGCATACGTGTGGGTTGGCCCCGCCTCCATAACTACCCTATAAGACTACTCTCCCAGAAATCTTTGCTCCGAGCCAGTGCCCGTGTTCCTTTTTTGTCCTCCTCCATAGGATCTAATAGATGGTTCTCTACCTGAACAGCCCTCCACGGTCAGGAATCAGTCAAGCGGCCAGAGGAATTACGTCCCTCCGATAGGCCCTAGCTGTTTGCAGAGTATGGAGTGTATAAAGCAGAGTAGCGCTGAGGTCAGAGCCCTGGGGAGAAGCTGAAAAGTGCACCCTGGCCAGAAAGCCTAGCTGAGAGCAGGCGGCCCTAATCTGCTAAAGACCGGTGAGTGTACTGTACACTGTCCTGGACAAAGAAACAAGCTCGGTGTGATCAACCTACCTGGCCAGGCCCGGTCCGATCCGATCGTGGAAACAGGATTGAAGTTACCGTGTGCGGTGATGTATACTTTTATATTACACATTCCATGGCAGCAGTGTGTGTATATTTTCTGTTTGTCTGTTTTTCTTCCTTGGCACTAGCGTCCTTTGCAGCTGGAGCGCATTAGCGTTCCAAGCCGCCGTTCTCTTCCGGTCTTGCGCTCCTGGATTACTTCTGCCCGGGGACGCAGCGCATGCGCGCTGTGGTTGGCAGTGGTGACATTACAAGGGAGAAATTCATTCTGCAGTCATTACTCTTGATATAGGGATTTCTCTGCTCGCAGCAGTTTCCCAAAGTGCTGTGTGCAATCATCACAGGGTATGTGTGTGATTCTGTCATGATTGATCACCGGCAGGTTGTCAGTCTGTGCAGTTTCACACTGGGGGAAAGTATCACTGCCCCCCCGCGTGGCCAGCCCTGGGGTAGCATGTATGAGAGGGGGGTTTAACCTTTCCTTTCCTTGCTGTCTAGGTACTCCTTTTGCTGCTCTGTCCACATTTCCTTTCTATGCTAGTTTGCTTTGTGAGTCCTTCTAGGTCAGGTTGACATTACACTGGTACGACTCAGTTTCCACTGGTACAACTTGGAAATGCGACTTTGCTGGGTTCGCATGGTGGGTCACAGCTCACTGATAGCAGCCACAGTGCATCACAAACTCTTCCCAGTCATCAGAAACTATCATTACCACCCCAGCAGCTATTGCTGCAGAATTGGCCAGAACTTCTGTCCAGCATATATTCCTTGTGCCTGATCCCATGACTGTATGCAACTTGATCCAGGGGCTGTAAAGTTGGATCAATGCTGCACTCAGAGTCAGATCAAGGTTGCACTCTAAATCGTGCGACTTGGGGGGCGCAATTGTGAAAACGTAGCCGTAGAGAAAGTGTTCTAAATTTCCATTCTGAACAGAACTAGGGGACATTATTGGATAAGTGGAGCAAGGTCGCGAGATATCCCTCCCTTCTGTGCAAATGGCCAATTTCTATCAATTCAAAGATAAGGATGTGAAGCATTTTTACGGCTGCCTCTCTAAATTGCTGAGGCCTTGATGAGGTTAGCAAGCATGTCACTCTGCCTTGGAAGATGCAGTGAATAGCCCAAATTTTGGCCTGGGCTCCTGTCGCTATATCGAAAGGATGGAAATATGAATGAAGAATGTGAACACAGTATTCAGGGGCATTTTCTGAAACTGTGGTTCAGAAGCCGGAGATGGTGTCGGTTTCCCTACTAGGCTCCAAATGACATCAGCTGCATAGTGGTGCGGGTTATGCTCCCATCAGCTACCACAAAGTGAGTGCCATGGCTGAGGCCTGGGTTTGCTAATCCTGCCTCTAATAGGAGTGGTGTAGCATTCCTTTTAGGAAGCTTCATCTTTTGACAAGCCGGATAGCACCGGAACCCGTGCCACAGTGGGTAAGTTGAGGTCCTACATCAGGACCAGCACTGGCTAGGCCAGAAGGGGAAACTCTAGAGAACAAAGTTCAGAGCGTGCGAGGGTCGCATGTTTTTACAGGCCCGGTAGGGATTTTAGGAAGAGCTGGTGAGGAGACCAGATACCTCCATTAGAAGTATGCTAAAAGCTTGAACTCGGAGTTCCAAGAAGCTACTGAGTTGGGCCTCAGACAATTGGGATGTCAAAGTGGTCTTTTCGGGACATGCATGGTCCATCAGAAGTCCTCCATTTTCTCAAAGTGTCATTTCCATGGATTTTTTCTCACGCTGAGGTAAAGAAAGCATATACTCATGCCTTACGTAAGCCACTGGAGTCGCAAAGTGCTGCTGTGCCAGTCTCTGAATGCGAGTGTTTTCAGGGCAGGTGCTTGCCCCTCTTATGGTAATGAAGTGAAACAGCTTGCGAAGGCCGGTTTTAGACCTTGCACACCTGAGGCAATCTTCAGCAAAGGAGAAGTTCAAGGTGGAAACATTGTCCCTGATAGGGGGTCCAGCCAGGTGTCTGGCTTGTTTCCAATAGACTTAAGATTCTTACCTTCATGTGCCCATTGTAGAAGGCTTCCGCAAGTTCCTTTGGTTCACTGTAAGTCAAGACCATCTCCAGCTCCAGCCATTCGGGCTTTCAACATCACCCTGTGGGTTTTTAGGGTCTTATTGGCTGTTATAGTCTTATCAGAACAAGGGGCATACGCTGGACTATTTGCGTGGAGGTCCTTGCCCGACCATATCAAAACATAGGGCAGCTCCTGGAGCTCAGGTTTTTTTCTATGCTTCGCAAATTCGGCTGGCTGCTGAATCTGGCAGGGAGACACCTGGAGCCCACTCAGTCTCTTGTGGACCTCAGGACTTCATTCAATATAATCTTGGGAATCATTGCCTTGGCTCTGGATCCCGATGTTCTGGATCTGAATACCCCTTGCCCTGTCTTCTTCTCACCTGCATGCCTGTCAGTGTCTAAAATGATTGGCACTATTGTGTCTACGGATCCGAGGATCAAGTGGAAGCTGGAGAAGATAGCCTTCTGCGAGGGGTTTCTCCAGCAGTGGGAGCCAGGAAGCAGATTTCAGGACTTTCACCATAAAACGTAGGGAGCGTCAGTGCTCTTAGGTTATTCCACTATGGCGGTCTCCTACGTTAAGACAGCCTGTTCTCTATTACAGAAAGCCGACCAATTATGTCTTGGGCTCAGAACAATCAAGCCTACAGCTCAAGCAGCGTATATTCCCAGAGTCCAAAAAGTTCTAACGTTTTTACACAACAAATGGTCTCTACATGTGGAGGTTTTCAGGTGTAGATGCCCTGATGGATCATTGGGAATGCAGGAGCTATGCATTTCTTCCAGTCTTGGTCAACCTTGGGTTTTCTTTTGAAAACTCAGAACAAAGACTTTGGTGTTAGTGGCAGTGATGCCTTATCGACCAATTAGGTAATGGTTCCCCCTGCTAGCATAATTCAGCTTCTGGAACCCAGTGTACCTTCTCCTCAGGCCAGGCCTTCTGTCAATGAGTACAATTCTACATCCATGTCCAGCACGGTTGAGTCTGATGGTCTGGTTCTCGAGATTGGAGGTCCTTGTCTGCTCTTCCAGAGTCATCTCCGCTCTCTTGAATACTAGATGAATGAACGCAGACAAAATTGACAGGAAGATCTGGTCAAAGTTGTTCAATACATGTCTGCTGCTGACAGATTGTTAGGGAAAATCCTGCATTTTTGGACTTTTTGGCCGCTATTTGCGCTTTCATGCGTGCCCACGCACGTTCACGCGGCGGCAACGGCGCCAAACGGCTCTATTTCAGCTGTGCACACCCTGCAACAAGTGCTGTCTGATCTACAGCGTGTGACCTGTTTTCCTGAGCGATCTGTAACCTGTTATCTGTTCCTGTGACCCGGCCTGTCCTGACCTTGCCTGAACTCTGCCTGTACCGACCCCCGGCTTGCCTACGACCACCCGATTGCCTGATCCTTCTGTACTTCTGCTGCCAGCCCGTTGCCGACCCTGCTCGTCCCTGACTCTGCTGCTGTGCCTGCGACCATCTGGTCCCACCAAGTATCCTGCTCGAAACACCAGCACCCTTCCAGCACATCTCCTTACCACTGCTGATGGATACTCTTGGACTTCTACAGGCACTCTTACCCCACCGTGATCCTGTGCCCGCTGTCCCAACTCCAGCGGTCCCACGAACCGGAGTCGTAGGAGAGGCCACCCCCGACCGTCAGGCTCACTACCTGGGACTTAACAGTATCAGACAGCCATGACTGAGCCTGAAGAGGGGGCCTCTGGTCTACATGAGGTCAACCAACACCTCTCGGATCTTACGCAAGCCATCAGGGCGCTTCAGGAGAAGCACACCCTTCTCGAGGAGCAAGTTGTAGCCACCACTTCCGGCTCTGCCTCTACAACCAGCCTTGATCCGCTTGCTGTGATGCCTGTCTCAGAGCCCCGGGTGCCTACTCCTGAAAGGTTCTCCGGAGACCGTTCCAAGTTCCGAGCCTTTTTAAATGCCTGTCAGCTCTACTTCACCCTGCAGCCATGGACTTTGCAGTCAGAACAAACCAAGGTGGGGTTTATCATATCTCTGCTGCAAGGCCGACCCCAAGCCTGGGCTCACCACCTATTGGAGAACCGGGACACCCGGCTAAATACCCTGTCCTCCTTGTTCCAAGCAATGTCACAGCTATTTGGCGACCCTCAACGGTCCACCACCACTGAATCCATGCTCCATGCACTCCAGCAGGGCGATAGAATCGCCAAGGACTATGTAACTGACTTCTGGCGGTGGAGTGCGGATACCCTCTGGAATGACGCAGCATTGTAACATCAATTCCGTCTGGGCCTGTCTGAAGACCTCAAAGATGAGCTGGCCCGTGTGGGAGTTCCTAGTTCCCTGGACGATCTGTTGATGCTTTCCATTCAGATCGACCGTCGCCTGCGTGAACGCAGACGAGAGGTCTCCGCACCATCACCACTGTCTGCACGGACTCTATCCCAAGCCCCGGCCCGCTGCCTCCTCAGGAACGCTCACGCAACCTCTGCCTTTACTGTGGTGAGGCAGGTCACTATGTGCACAACTGCCCAGCTAAACAGCAGAAGGGCCTCTTTGGGTCATCCATAGGGCCCTCACTCCAGCCAGCCCGTTCAGCCCACTTGGCCCTTCCCGTGTCCTTCCAGCTACCCGGAAGATCAATGTCAGTTACAGCCATCATCGATTCAGGAGCTTGCAGCTGTTTTATTGACCTCGAGTTTGCTGCCAAACAAGGTGTTCCTCTCCTGCCCAAGGAACAGGGGTTCACAGTGCTCCTGGCTGATGGGTCTCGAGTTAGATCTGCACTGGTAGTAAAGGAGACCCCAGCTCTACTGACCAACACTCTTTCCGGTCTTCAGGAGCTGTTACGTCTGGATGCTATCACCTCACCCCTGTTCCATGTCATTCTGGGCCTGCCATGGCTCCAAGCCCATAACCCGCAGATCAGCTGGCAATCCGGGCTTATCCAGTTTTTGTCTCCATATTGCCAAGAGCATTGTCTCCCCGCTCCAACACCCTTGTCTCCAACCTTGCTGTGCCTGGACACGGACCATGAACTCTGCCAGAGGGTGCCCCGAGCCTATCATGAATACTTAGACGTGTTCAGCAAGCAAGGCGCAGACTCACTTCCCCAGCACCGGTCTTACGATTGCCCGATAGAGCTCCTCCCCAGGGCCGAAATTCCCTTTGGACGGATCTTCCCGTTGTCTGAAAAGGAGTTGGGAGCACTGAAGGAGTACCTTCATGAGAACCTACAGAAGGGCTTCATCCGCCCTTCCACTTCTCCTGCCAGTGCGGGCATATTTTTTGTGGAAAAAAAGGACCACACCCTCCCACCCTGTATAGATTACCGAGACTTGAACAGGGTCACGGTGAAAAACCGTTACCCACTCCCCTTGGTACCAGAGCTATTCCAGAGACTACGCTCTGCCACAGTCTTCACTAAACTGGATTTGAGAGGGTCATATAATCTCATCCGCATAAGGGAAGGAGATGAGTGGAAGACAGCGTTTCGCACCAGATTCGGCCACTACGATTATCTTGTTATCATGCTCCAGCCACCTTTCAGTTTTTCATCAACGAAAAGGGACTTCTTGGATATCTTTGTCATAGCCTATTTGGATGATATCCTTATCTTCTCCTCCTCTCTAGAAGACCATCAGCGGCATGTTAAAGCTGTCCTCGGCCGTCTTCGTCAACATCGCCTCTACGCCAAACCCGAGAAGAGCGAGTTTGAGCATCGGAGCATCCAGTTCCTGGGTCTAATCCTCTCCCCCCGAGGGCATTGAAATAGATCCACAAAAAGTGACAGCAACAGTGTCGTGGCCAGCACCCTCAGATAAAAAGGGAGTCCAACGGTTCGTTGGGTTCGCAAATTTTTATCGCAAATTTATTAAAAACTTCTCAGCCATCATCTCACCTATCACCCAGCTCACCATGCAGGGAATCCGGTTCCGCCTTTGAGGCACTAAAAGGACTATTCACATCTGCCCCGGTGCTGTGCCACCCTAATCCGACCCTTCCATACATCTTAGAGATGGATGCCTCAGAAAATGCTGTAGGGGCAGTCTTCTCCCAACGCTATGGTCTCAAGAGCATAGTGCACCCAGTGGCCTTTTTCTCGAGGAAACTTGCTCCGGCTGAAAGGAACTACGACGTGGGTGTCCGGGAACTTCTGGCTATCAAAGCAGCTTTAGAGGAGTGGAGATACCTGCTGGAAGGGACAGCACACCCAATATTGATTTATACAGACCACAAGAACCTTGAGTATCTCAAGTCTGCCAAATGTCGGAGAACCCGCCAGGCCCGATGGGCGTTGTTCTTCTCAAGGTTCTCCTTCCATATTACCTATAGACCTGGATCCAAGAATATTAAACCTGACGCCCTCTCACGAATTTACGAGGATGCTAAGGACTCCCCAATTCCGGACACCATCCTGCCAGCAGGGAACTTCCTGCTGTTACAGAGGGACCTCCTGTCACAGCTCCAACGAGCAACTCTAAGGACCCCTAGTCCTGTCAGGGACAATCTACAGGCACGGGAGGGTCTGCTGTGGAAAGGGAGACTGATCTTTGTCCCGGAAGACATTCGAGTCACTGGGATTCTGCAATGATCATCCCTTATCAGGGCACTTCAGTGCCCGTAAGACCCTGGAGTTGATGCAGCGCACCTTCTGGTGGCCCGATCTGGCAAAAAATTGCAAGGAGTATGTAATTGCCTGCACCACCTGCATACGGAACAAGAATCCCCGGAACAAAGCCTGGGGCCTGCTAAAACCTCTGCCTGTTTCCAGCCGACCATGGGCCATGCTGTCTATGGATTTCATAGTGGAGCTGCCTCCTTCTGAAGGCTGTACAGCTATCTTCGTCGTGGTGGACCGGCTGACGAAGATGGCCCACTTCCTGCCTCTAAAGGGCACCCCCTCGGCCTTGGAGACGGCCCGGTGTTCATTAAAGAAATAGTCAGGCTCTACGGTGTGCCCTTGGACATTGTATCTGACCGGGGGGTGCAATTTACCTCCCGATTCTGGAAGGCACTGTGTGGAATCCTGAAAATAAAGCTCTCTCTGTCCTCTGCTTATCACCCGCAATCTAATGGGCAGACGGAACAAACAAATCAGACGGTCGAGCAATACCTTCGGTGTTTCACGTCCTTCATGCAGGATGATTGGGTGTCACTCCTGCCAATAGCGGAGTTTGCATATAATAATTCCTGCCATTCAGCCACCAAGCAGACTCCATTTTTTGCAAATCATGGCTTCCATCCTACGTTCCTACCAGACCTCATCCCGGAGTTTTCAATCCCAGCTGTTCAAAGCACTCTAGACTTCTTCTGCCACAACAACAAGCTGTTGCAGGAAGCTATGGGCAAGGCACAGGAAGACAGCAAGAGGGCTTTTGATAAAAAGAGAAGAGGGGATTTAGCCTTACAAATAGGAGACCATGTGTGGCTGGCCACGACCAACCTAAAGCTGGCATGCCCATCTAGGAAGCTGGGCCCTAGATTCATAGGACCGTTCCCATTGAAGAGGAGGATCAACAAGGTCTCCTATGAACT
This sequence comes from Glandirana rugosa, assembly GCA_018402905.1. NCBI lineage: Eukaryota > Metazoa > Chordata > Amphibia > Anura > Ranidae > Glandirana > Glandirana rugosa. The sequence goes on from BLSH010026835.1 coordinate 1,613,091, forward strand.
GAATTTACCAGACAATCTCAGGATTCACCCAGTCTTCCACGTCTCACTATTGAAGCCAGTGGTTCCGGACTCCTTCCCGAACCACGAAACAGGTCCACCCGAGCCAGTGATTGTCAACGGTGATGAAGAGTTCGAAGTGGAAGCTGTACTGGATTGCAGGAAGAAAAGAGGGCAAATACAATACCTGATTAAGTGGCGGGGCTACGGACCTGAGGAAAATTCCTGGGAGCCCGAATAAAATGTGCATGCCACGGACCTGGCTAATGCCTTCCTCCGCAGTCACCCGCAAAGAAGGGCCCAGCTGGGCATCCGGAGGCTGGCCGTAAGGGGGGGGGGCAATGTTAGGAAAAATCCTGCATTTTTGGACTTTTTGGGCCTACGGGTCGACCCGGGAAGAAACGCCCACTGACGCCTCCTTCCGTAATCGGTCCAGGCACCGTACGTGTAAAATAAGCCCGAGGGTCCTTAAAAGGAGTCCAGGCATCGGGGCGGTGAATTAGTCCATAACATAAACGGGAGAAAAGAAGGACGTTAGGTCATGTCGAAGGTGAAGCTTGAGAAGTAGTGGCAACTGTTAGTGACCGAGCCCACCTGGACAAAGCACCAAGCCCTTCCTCAGGCCTTGGTGACCGAAGTTATCACTCTGCACCTTCTGACCCACTTAGGACTCTAACAGACCATTTAAGTCAAGTATCCTCTGGAACAACTAGGAGGAGAAGTTACCCTTGCCAGGATACT
>BLSH010026835.1:1613838-1626514 GCA_018402905.1 Glandirana rugosa
TGGCCGTGCACGCCCGCGCGTACTTGCGCGTTTATCGTTGGGCATCCGGAGGCTGGCCGTAAGAGGGGGGCAATGCTAGGAAAAATCCTGCATTTTTGGACTTTTTGGCTGCTATTTGCGCGTTCATGCGCGCCCGCACGTGCCGGTAAAGGCGCCAAACGGCTCTATTTTAGCTGTGCACACCTTGCAGCAAGTGCTGTCTGATCTACAGCGTGTGACCTGTTTTCCTGAGCGATCTGTAACCTGTTATCTGTTTCTGTGACCCAGCCTGTCCCAACCTTGCCTGAACTCTGCCTGTACCGACCCCTGGCTTGCCTACGACCACCCGATTGCCTGATCCTTCTGTACTTCTGCTGCCAGCCCGTTGCTGACCCTGCTCGTCCCTGACTCTGCTGCTGTGCCTGCGACCATCTGGTCCCACCAAGTATCCTGCTCGGAACACCAGCACCCTTCCAGCACATCTCCTGACCACTGCTGACGGATACTCTTGGACTTCTACAGGTACTCTTACCCCACCGTGCTCCTGTGGCCGCTGTCCCAACTCCAGCGGTCCCACGAACTGGAGTCGTAGGGGAGGCCACCCCCGACCGTCAGGCTCACTACCTTGGACTTAACACAGATCATGTAATGATCTAGCAGTTCTAAATATTCTAGGCTTCCTCCAGCCGGATTTAGTTCTGGCTCTATCGGTCAGCTCCCTCGGAGCTCAAGTGTCAGCCTTATGGGCCTTCACAGGGTTTTTTTTTTGGTCTAGGCATCTTTCTGTCCATCAATTCTTCAAGGAAGCAGCTAGTCTCAGATCCCTGTCAAGTTCACCTTTTCCCGGCTATCACGTTGGCATAAGAAGCCTCAGAAATTGGTTTACTGGTCATGGAGAACTTTCTTACATTCTTCCAGTCAAGCTGTGCGGTTTCCTACTGTCACGTACCTGGTTGTTGAGTCTGGCTTATGCGGGGGCAACCTCACTTGCGGCCCTGGTTCAAGAGCCCCTGGTAATGAAGACAGGGAGCTCTGGAGCACAGGGGGGCACAGATGGCAGGTGATGGTCCACTGGAGCTCGTGAAGGTAGAAGGGTGATGGTTCAGGCCGGGTCGGTAACGGGCTGGCGGTGCGGTACTAGTGGTTCAGGCAAGCGGATAGTCGGGTACAGGTAGGGTCGGCAACGTGCGGGCAACAGAAGGTTCAGAGGATCAGGCAGAGGCGTAGTCAGAGGCAGGCTGAAGGTCAGGGCAGGCAGCAGGCAAAACAGATCAAACAGGAAGCCAGGGTCACAGATACAGGAAGTCTCTCAGAGTAAAGCTGGGGTCACAGGAACCAGAACGTTGTAGAGCGGACAGCACCGGCTGCAGGGCTCTGCAGATTAATATGGGGCCGCCAGGCGCGTGCACGCGCGAACGCGCACCACCACGGGAACACTTGGGGAACACTCCTTTTCTAACACCTACGCAGGACTCAAATCCCAAGGATGCATCAGTCTTCGTGGGAGCCAAGAGATTGTTCTGCCAACCTTAGAGTTCTAACTTGCGTGGGAGAGGGCGCAATGTGGCTTAGTTGGTTAAAGCGAATGTCTAGTAAACAGGCAAATCCTTCCAGCAGTGCCTTCCTTCAATTTGGGAATCCCTCAGATATTGTAAAGTAATATCTACAATCTACAGCTTCCTTCAGGCTTCAGAACGCCTGTTCATTCTCTTGCCAGAAAGGACAGAGGAACATGCCTCATCTAGGGCGATAGTGGCACAGATTGTTATGGATGTTGTGTTTCTTTAATTGCAACTCTATGGTGTATCTCTGTTTGTACTTATTTCCTGTGTGTTGTTTCTTGTTCCTGCTGGTTATTATTCAATGAACATGGCTTCTGTACAGGAATGGCTTGTGCTGTCCTTACATCACATCAAATACGGGTTGCCTAGGTCATCCAACAAGCTCACAGAGCCAAGGTCTCCCTTGGAGGTAGTGTCTGCTCACTTGACCAGGAATGGGTCAACATCTTGGGCAGCTTTGCATCATGTAGCTCCCAAAGTAATTTGCAGGGTGGCTTCCTGGTCTTCTATCAATTACTGTGTTGAACCAGATGCCCTATCTTCAGTTAATTTTGGTTTACAAGTACTGTCGATTGATGGTATTAATTATACTTTCTTTGCTTGACATTTTGCCCACCCAGGTGTGTACAGCGAGTTATTTCCCACACGTATGCTGCCATGGAAGTCTGTCAGGAAAACTGAAAATTTACTATCAAATACTGTATTTGATAGTAAATTTTCAGTTTTCCTGATAGACCCCATGGCAGCGGGAGTCCCCTCCCAAATGTCTGGAGTAAGCTAATTACTGAAGACGGCCACTGGCTCGGAGCAAAGATTTATGGGAGAGGGGTCCTCTAGGGTAGTTATGGAGGTGGTGCCAACCCACACATATGCTGCCATGGAGTTTACCAGGAAAGGAAAATTACAGTAAGTATTTGATAGTAAATTTTCAGTTTTCTAAGGTTTGTTTTGAACTTCCCCCCAGTTAGTTTGAGGTCATGTCCCCGTGTTCTTGATTTTGGTTTCATATTGAAAAAACTGCCCTCCTGAACCTTATTCACCCCCTTGATGTATTTAAAGGTTTCACACCTTTCACCATTTTTGTTACCCGTCTCTGGACTCGTTCTAACAAAAATGGTGAAAGGGCTGAGGGATAAAACATATCGAGAGCGACTTCAGGAACTTAATATGTACAGTCTGGAAGAAAGAATCCCTTATGATTGAAACCTTTAAATACAGTAGAATAAGTTTCCCAAGAAGCCTGTAAATAAGCACCTTCGCTGTTTACATTATATAGGGCAGTAATTGCGAACCTTGGCACCCAGATGTTTTGGAACTACATTTCCTACGATGCTCAACTACTCTCACAGACACCAATGACCAAGCACTATTCTTTCCCCTTACACCAACGATGAGGCACTACTCCTCTCGCTGACATCAATGATGGGGCACTATTCCTCCCACTAACCCCAACTATGGGGCACTATTTCTCTCACTGATACCAATGATGGGACAATATTCCTCCCACTGACACCAATGCAATGTTGCCAACCTCCCGCATCGTTTTTTACTGGCAAAGCATGGCAAATTTACTGGCGGAGCACATTTTTTATTGGCAACCTGAAAAATAACTGAACTCTTATTAAAAACTAAGACAATTGATATTTAAACACAACATGGAAACACTGACAATACCCATATCAAGTAGTTAACCTGGTTTACACTTAAAAAGTCAGCACAGCATGACTAATTATCAGACCCTGATATTTATAGACAGTTGTAAAAATCACTGATTTTGACAAACTGTCAGTAAATTTACTGGCGGTTGGCAACCCTGCACCAATGATGAGACGCTAGTTCTCTAATACCAAAAACGGAGCATTGTTCACCCTCACTGACACCAGGACTACTCTCACAGACTTCAATGACCAAGCACTATTCCTTCCCCTGACACCAACAATGGTGCACTACTCCTCTCACTGACATCAATGATGGGGCACTATTCCTGCCACTGACACCAATGATGGGGCACTATTCCTCCCACTGACATCAATGATGGGGTACTATTCCTCCCACTGACACCAATTATGGGGCACTACTCCTCTCACTGACATCAATGATGGGGCACTATTCCTCCCACTAACCCCAAATATGGGGCACTATTTCTCTCACTGATACCAATGATGGGACAATATTCCTCCCATCGACACCAGCGATGAGACGCTAGTTCTCTAATACCAAAAACGGAGCATTGTTCACCCTCACTGATGCCAGGACATTTTCTACTCTCACTGGCCACAGCCCGGCCCATCAAAACTCTGCAGGACATTAAACTGGCCCTTTCTTTAAAAAGTTTGAAGACCCTGGTTTAAGTAGAAGAATACTGCAATTCAACAGCCAAGTGAAAATTCTTACTCGAACAATTTGTAATACTGTTGCATGTGTGTAAGCCAGGCACCTCAAGCAGACTGCACAGCCAGGCTGTCAGCCACTTTGACAGAAGCAAAGCTTAGTCAAAACCCATTCCACCTTGCTGCTTGGCCAATGCCAATAAAGTCATGCCTTGAATTGCTCTTTTCCCTGCTCCCTTCAGCATGTTCAAGGTCACCACATGTGTATGCAGTACACGCGATTGGGCTCGAGTGGCGTCCATCCGTCCCACAGTTTGAATTCTACTGTATGGGGGGTGCAGAGGTCTGATATCAAGCCAATTAAAATGTATCTACAAAGCATTTAGAACTGCTTCTAATAATTTTGTAATAAATACAAAACTGCATGAATGTGGCATTTTTTAGGTTTGCCTGGAGTTCACCTTTTAACAGTTTACAGATCAATGCTGTTTGTTGCATATCTGGAGAAGTTGTCACAAAAGTGGAATTTCAGTATAAAGAGTGTTGCATGAGGACATTCCTTCCTCTCTAAGTGTGACCATATTAGGCAGAAGGAGCCCAGTCACTGAGCAGTGTGGGAACGAAAGAACCTCATCGTGCTGACAATGCGCCTGTGAGGACAGATGGATATGATGAATAGGCACGCACACATTCACTGACCCTTCTGAAGGTTGAAGCAAAATGTACAAAACAAATGGAGCCAAAAATGGAAAAAAAAACATTTAATCTCATATTTATGCAGTGCAAAACTCAGTATAAAAAGTACCATCTGTCATATAAAGTACCCCAACCTCATTGGTATATGGGACTAACCTCTACTGAGCCCAGCGACGAAATAATGTGATCGGCACTGCCGTTCACTCAGTAGCCTAGACCAGGGGTAGGCAACCTGTGGCCCTCCAGCTGTTGTAGAACTACATTTCCCATGAGGCATTGCAAGGCTGACGGGTACAATTAATCCCAGAGGCATGATGGGATAGTTTTGCAACAGCTGGAGGGCCGCAGGTTGCCTACCCCTGGCCTAGACCATTCCTAAAGGTGAGAGCCAAGGCATCAGTAGGTCACTGAACTACCTGCTTCAACTATCTCCTTGGATGAAAACGATTATTTCCTTTTTTTCCCAGAAGAAACGCTCTTCTGCTATGAGGCCTCATGCACACTGGACGTTATAAAAAAGCCAGTAACATCCGTGGTGGAAAGCAGTAGCTGTAGAGTGAGTTTTTCACTGTTTTTGTAGTAGTGTTTTTTAGCTGTAGTTTTTTTTTTTAGCTTTGTTTTAACAAAACTATTTTACCATAAAAGCTAATGGCTCAAAAACACTACCAAACACAGAAAAGCTGCATTTTTCAGCTTTTTTTGGCGTTTTTAACTACTTCAGCCCTCGGAAGGATTTGCCCCCTTCCTGACCAGAGCCCTTTTTGCGATTTCGCTTTAACTGACAATTGTGCGGTCGTGCGACGTTGTACCCAAACGAAATTTGCGTCCTTTTTTCCCCAGAAATAGAGCTTTCTTTTGGTGGTATTTGATCACCGCTGCGTCATTTCTGATCGCCGCTATAAACAAAAGAAGAGCGACAATTTTGCAAAAAAACCCCAAATTTCTTACTTTTTGCTAAAATACAAATCCAAAAAAAAAATATAAAAAAACATTTTTTTTCATCGGTTTTGGCCGATTTATATTCTTCCTCATATTTGTGATAAAAAAAATCGCAATCGCCGTTTATTGATTGGTTTGCGCAAAAGTTGCCGCGTTTACGGATGATGAGAATTAATTTCTGGGGTTTTCATTTTTTTTTATTTTTTACTAGTAATGGCGGCGATCTGCGATTTTTAGCGGTACTGCGATATTGCAACAGGCATGTCGGAACATTTTGACACTTTTTTGGGACCATTGGCATTTATACAGCGATCAGTGCTATAAAAATGCACTGATTACTGTGTAAATGCCATTGGCAGTGAAGGGGTTAACCTGCAGGGGCCACTCTAAGGGTTAACTGTGTTCCCTGGGCGTGTTCTAACTGTCTTAGTGTTTGACTAGCAGGGAGAGGGGAGTGATCACAGCTTCCGTATAGAGGAAGGCTGTGATCACTCCCTTCCCCCTCTAACAGAACGGAGATCCGTGTTTACTTACACGGACCTCCGTTCTTTCACTCCGGGGGGGGCATCGCGGGTAGCCGGCGGAGATCGAGTCCGCCGCAACTGCTCCCTGGCCTTACCCGGACACAGTGAGCGCGCAAGTGCGATCTGGCAGCCGCCATCAGATGACGGCGGTTTGCCCAGGAGAGCCATCTTGTCGCCGTCAACCTGCAGTTGACGGTCGGCAAGTGGTTAAGCGGTTTTCAGCTTTTTCAGAGTTAGGCCTCATGCACACAGGAAATTTTTGGACATTTTTACAGCAGTTGTTTTTGGCTTCAGACATTTTTCTCTACAGTCAATAAACGCTCCATCATATTATCCTATGTGTCCATGCACACATAGGTTGTTATGAAATGTTTTGGGCAGTGAGGTTTTTGAGCTGTAAAAACACCCTAACGCTCAAAAACACTCAAAAACGCAGCTCACCAACGTTTTTGGATGTTTTTGGTCCATTGAAAAAAAAAAAAAACAGTACTGCTCAAAAACGATCAAAAACGCTGATAAAAGCTGAAAACTCACTGCATAGCTACTGACGTTTTTAGAAAAAAAATGTAAACTTCCTGTGTGCATGATGCCTTAGAGCAGGGATAAGCAATTAGTGGACTTCCAGATGTTGCAAAACTACAAGTCCCATCATGCCTCTGCCTCTGGGTGTCATGCTTGTGGCTGTCAGAGTCTTGTTATGCCTCATGGGACTTGTAGTTCTGCAACAGCTGGAGGTCCGCTAATTGCATATCCCTGCCTTAGAGCATTTTTACAGCTTAAAAACTCCTCTCAAAACCCACTAGTCTTGGGTTTTTTTACAGCCCAAAATACGCCCCTGCCCAAAACAGTTGATAACAGCCTATGTGTGCATGAACACATAGGATAACACGATGGAGAGTTTATTGATTGTAGAAAAAAACATCTGAAGCCAAAAACAGCAGCTGTAGTCCAAAACAGTCCTGCGTGCATGAAAAAAGCTGAAAACAGCTTAAAAACACCAAAAAAAAGCGTAAAAACGCAGCTATTTAGCTTTTATCAGCGTTTTTGAGCCATAAGCTTTTATGGGAAAATAGTTTTGTTAAAAAAAGGTAAAAAAAAACTACAGCTAAAAAGACGCCAAATCAAAAGACTCATTGAAAAAATATCTTATCTCAACAGCTGTAAAGGGACAAACAAAGAGATTACACTAAGCCACCGAGAGCTCCCTCTAATGACCAATCTACAAATCTCTACATTTATTATTTTTATAAAAATATAGGAAACCAAGTTTACATGTATAATGGTAATGCAATAAATCATTATAGTAATGCGCTTGAAATTCACTAAACTTATTTTTTCAAGATAGCAAGCACTCCATCTTCTTTTGCTCAAAGCTACAAGCAAACCATAAAACCAGGCTCATGGAAACGCTTTCAGGTGGATGAGGGAGTATAACTAAAGGGCCACGTGGAAGGCTGCTACCCTAACTCATATGAACAAATGAGAAAGATGGAGGGCACTCCATCTTCTTTGCCCAAAGCTGCAAACAAACCATAAATCCAGGTGCATGGAAAAGTTCTCAGGTGGATAAGGGATATAAGTAAAGGACCACGCGGAAGGCTGCTACCCTAAAACCTCGTACACACGGGACGACGATCGTACGTACAATTGTCTCAAATCGTATGTTCGATAATGTAAATTGCATACTGACTGCACTACACAATCGTACGACCACAGAAAGAACGTTCAGGTGCATGTAATTAGCATCCGGCCGTTTCTGACTTCGGAGCATGCGAGTTTTGCACAATACAACTTGTTGTACCAACTTCTCTGTACACACGATACAACGGTCGTATTACCGCTTGTTGGTACGACCAAGCTTTCTAGTCTGCTCATACAACTCCCCTTGTACGACCGTCGTATGTCAGCTGTTCTAATCGCGCATACGAATGATCGATTTCGCATACAACGGTTGTTAGTACGACCTGTTGTATGCGATCGTCGTCCCGTGTGTACAAGGCTTAACTCATACGAACAAAGTAACCAAAATACATTCACAGGGAGTGCCATTTCAAGTAGTATAACAATGGATAAATACGGCTCAGTTCAAATGCACCATTTAATGAATAAATAAGTAGGGTTCATGTCCAAAAAAATAATTCTACATTTGTTATAAAAAATCTAGGAAACTGAGTTTATATGTATAATGGTAATGCAATAAATCACAATAGTCATGCGCTTGAAATTCACTAAACATTTATTTTTTTCAAGACGGAGGGCACTCCATCTTCTTTGCTCAAAGCCATAAAAACCATAAAAACAGGCGCATGGAAAAGTTCTCTGGTGGATGAGGGATATAAGTAAAGGACCATGTGGAAGGCTGCTAACCTAACTCATATGAGCAAATGAAAAAGCTGGAGGGCACTCCATGTTCTTTGCTTAAAGCTGCAAACAAACCATAAAACCAGGTGCACTGAAAAGTTTGCAGGTGGATGAGGGATATAAGTAAAGGGCCATGTGGAAGGCTGCTACCCTAACTCATATGAGCAAATGAAAAAGCTGGAGGGCACACCATCTTCTTTGCTCAAAGCTGCAAACAAACTATAAAACCAGGCGCATGGAAAAGTTCTCAGGGGGAAGAGAAGACCGAAGGGAGAAGACACATTGGAGCTACGACGGGGGACATTCTTCATTTTGAATAAAGGACTTGTCAAAAACCGTCTTTGGTGTATGGGTAGGAGTACAATGTACCCCCTACACATTAACATAGGGAAGGGCAGGGATCTGGGAGCCCCCTTGTTAAAGTGAGCTTCTATATTTTGATAAGCCCCCTGCCCCTAGACCCCCCCACAACCACCACCCTTGTCCCCATCAACATGGGGACAAGGTGCTTTGGGGTGGGGGCGCAGAGTCCCCCCTGCCCCAGAGAACCCACCCCCCATGTTGAGTGCATGTGGCCTGGTATGGTCCGGGGGGCACTCGCTCGCCCCCCTCTTTCCTGGTCTGCCAGGCTGCATACTTGGAAATGGATTTTGGGGGGGACCCACGCCATTATTTTCCTTATTTTGGCATGGGGATTCCCCTTAAAATCCATACCAGACCAAAGGGGGGGGGGATTACGCATTTTTTTTTCTTTTAATTATGGTGTGGGGTTTCCCGCCTCAAGATTCATACCAGACTAAAACGGCCTGGTAAAGTCGGATAAAAGACGGATCCTGTTCATTGAAGTCGCATGGAAGTCGGAGATAAAGTCATAGGGCAAAGTCAGATTGGAAGTCGTCCGACTTCCATGTTGGAGCAGTGTGAACCCGGCCTCAAATCAATGGGCTGAAATCGGACCAAAGTAGTGCAGGAACCTTTTTCAAAGTCAGACCAGTTAAGACGGCTCTCATAGGGAACCACTGATATATACACGTCCAAAGGTCAGAGCGTATGTCGCACCAGTATGAACTGGGCCTTATTTCTGTATTTGATTCATTTTCAATGACATTTAATATGCAACTTTAAAAGAACACAGGCAACAACATCAATGTTACCTGCATGTGCCTCTAACTTGAGGTCGGGAAGGTCCATCATTCCACACTCCGGGCCCACCGCACCAGTGTAGTTGACTGTACGTGCACAGAACCTGAATCGGCATTCCTTCTCCTCATCGGTGTTGTTGTTGATAATGGCAAACACATCGAAATCACTGCCTACATTCATGCCCTCAGATACTTTAAGCTTTATAGTGACATCAGATGGAACCTTAGATTGTTCTGCTTTTGGGACAGCGACTAACTCATTGGCTTTTTCATACACCCGCCTTTCATCTTCAGAGCCTGTAGGTTGAGAAAGGTAAAATAAGTGAGCAATCTGCAATGTGTTTGCTTATCGCATTCATATGTAATGTGGACATTGTCATGAAAAATTAAAGATCCCATAGCCCATAAATTGCGTATTGTTACACGTCCATGTCTTAGAGACCATTATCACTCAAGCATGAAGAAAAAACAAAAAACATTATAAATTGTCAATGTGAGGAAAAATCTCCCAATGGAGACACTTTATAAAGTAACAACTGTCAACGTTTTTGTTAATTTATTACAGATAATATAAATATATATAAATATATATATATACACACACACACACACATACATATATATATATATATATATATATATATATATATATATATATACTGTAGATAGATAGATAGATAGATAGCAGCAACGTCTTACGCTTACGCAGCACCTTATATACTATGTAATCAAAACAGTCTTTGCTCTTAAGGACCTTACATTTCATTTTGGGAATTTTTTTTCAGTTACGCCACCAAAATTGGAAATGGGGGGGGGAGGGGGAAAATCTCACTGGCAGAGGTTTTAACCAATAGTGCTAGCTGTACTTAAACTAAAGAAAGAGGTGAGCCTGGAGATCAAGTGTAAAGAATTTGACCAGAATGGCATAAAAACATGATAATAGAGTGATGGCAGAAAAAGACAACGTGGTCCATCAAGTCTGCTCTTTTGATGTTTTTAATTTTTTTTTATTTCTTTGTTTTCTTTTTTTAGCCTTAAGGCCTAGTTCACACTATTGCGGGTGGTTGGGGGTGTGGGAATCACAGCGATTCCTGTATCCGCTACCACCCGCAGTCAAAACGCACTGCTATTTAAAAACATGAGGGGCTGCGACCCATTCTTAATGGCACCCCCGCCCATCTCAAACCGCAGCACGTTTGCGGGTGTGGAAACTGCAAGGAAAAACCAAAGTGCAAAAGCAGCATGAGATTTTCTTGGTTGCTTAATTTCTAAAATGGTGCATCAACTTTTTTCTGCTGGAAACCCAAGCACGGCAGCCCATTCAAATGAATGGGCTGCCTTCTTGCTCACGCCATAATGTGAACCAGGCCTTAGTATAAATATACAGTGGTTGGACAAAACCACTACACGATTTGCAGGGGTGAAAGTGAGGACATGTTTTGTGTTAAAAGTGGAAGTGATGTAACGTTTTTTTGCTTCCGCTGTGTGATGAGACACCTAGCTAACAGGTGGGAAGCCTCACTTTCGTCATTCACTGCGTGCACTGCTAGTAATACAGAGTAATGTCAGAGCTTACTGAGTTTCAAAGAGGGCAAATTATTGGTGCCCATTTAGCTAGTGCCTATGAGACTGAAGTTGGCAATTTGCGGTGTCGTGAGGCACAGTATCAAAGGTTATGATGGCATATACAGTTTCTGTGAAAATGTTGTCTGATAAGCATAAGCGCAGTTGACATGATCAACTGACCAAAAAGGACATTGTGCAGGATTGTGAACCAGAATTTTTCATGAGGAGTAGTATCAGATTCCATTATCCATCATCCAAGACTTAGATTTGTCAATTCCCAGGAGAATTCAGGCCGTCTTGGATGCCAAAGGTAGTCCAACACCATATTATGTAATAATGTTGTTTTTACCATAATTTTGACCATTTTCTGTAGGTCTAGGTATGTCTCAGGCATGTTTGAACTCACTAAGGCCTTGTTTACATAGGAGGCAAAAACAGGTAATTGATACAGGCATACCCCGCTTTATGTATCCTCACTTTACGTACACTCAGGAGTACGGACACACCCACGAGTGTACATAAAGTGCTTCGCAAGTACAGACACATCGGTGTCTATGGGAAATCTTGGTCAGCTTGACATGGCACTGCTCCTGAACCATAAGTGACAGGGACAGAAAACTTGGGGAACACCGAGAGGGGACACAGGACTACAACATATCTGTTTTTGGGATTGGCCAGCTTGCCTAGGTAATCTACCAGGTCATAGTCATGGGTCCCCAAGTTTGGTGTCCCAGTCACTTATGGTTTGGAAGAGGTGCCATGTCAAGCTAACCAAGATTTCCCATAGACGCCAATGTTAAATGTTAAAAACCGGAAGCAGTGCCATGTCAAGCTGACCAAGATTTCTCATAGAGCTAGATTATTTACATCCATTGAGAAGTGAAAAAAGGTATTGCTTCACTTTAAGTACATTTTCATTTTACATACATGCTTTGGTCCCATTGTGTACTTAAAAGTCGGGCATGTCTGTACACATTTTTGAAGAAAGCCCCCCCCCCCCCCCTCTCTGCAACTGCCCAAATAAAGCCCAAAACTTACTATGGCAGCTGGAAAGGTTTTGGAACCGTACCTGTGATTCTTTGCTTCTTGACCATGGCAAATTTAACTTCCTATGTCAAGTCTGACAGGCATTATTGTCATACTTGCTTATTGAAGTCAACAAGACGGCATCTCAACTGTCAGCCAACACACTTTTTAAATGCCAAATTCCCCTTTTTCTGAGAAAAAAAAACAAGCATTCAGGATGTGGCAGTACTTTCCATCTGAATGCCTGGAAGTTGATGCTCCACCACAGCGGACCACTTTTCAGAGGGGTGGTAGAGACTGAAGCCCATGTAAATGAGGCCTAGCTATTGAATGATTTGCTACCTCTGCTTGAAGTCTGTCCTAAACACAAACTACTGGTTAGAACAAAAAGCCACAAAGATTTAAACAAGCACACCAAGGCTCACACACATTAACAACTATAGGGTGATGTTACAGAGACCTAGATAAAGCAAAACTAATTACCACACTTAGCTCCTCTCAAATGGTCTAACGTCCGCAAGCACTGTGTTCCGGGGGGGGGGGGGGGGGGG
>BLSH010026835.1:1630377-1646047 GCA_018402905.1 Glandirana rugosa
GGGGGGGGAACATGGGTATGATACCTACCTTATTCTGTCTGACGGTTGAGGACTAAAGGGAGACAAAGAGAGTCACATTAAGATGACTCGCTTCGTCTCCCTCTAGTCCTCAACCGTCAGACAGAATAAGGTAGGTATCATCCCGATGTTCCCATTTCTATCCCCCCCCCCTTTTTTTTGTTGTCTGCTTTTCACTGTTGGTCATCATCGTTCCATAGGTGTAGTGTACAGGATAAAATATCTTACCGTAAACTACGTTTATACTGACATATGTATATAAGCTTTATTTATATAGAGTGAGTTACAAACAACTTTGAAAAAAAAATTTTTTTTTTTACTTTTTGCTATAATACATATCCAAAAAAAAAAAAAAATACAAAAAAACGAATTTATTCATTAGTTTTTGCCAATATATATTCTTCTACATACTTGTGGTAAAAAAAAAAATCACAATAGGCCTATATTGATTGGCTTGCGCAAAAGTTCCCACATTTACAAACCATGAAAATTAATTTATGGTGTTTTTACTTTTTTTTTTTTTTACTAGTAATGGTGGCAATCTGTGATTTTTATTGGGACTGTGATATTGCCGCGGGCAGATCAGACATTTTTGACGCTTTTTTGGAACCACTGACATTTATACAGCGATCAGATCTAAAAATAGCCACTGATTACTGTATAAATATCACTGGCATGGAAAGGGTTAACCTGCAGGGGGCAATCAAGGGGTTAACTGTGTTCCCTCACTGTGTAGGGGCTGGGCTGGCAGGGGCATGACAGATCTAACTGATCCCGATGACAGGGATCAGTAGAACACTGTCATGCCCACTGACAGAACAGGGAACCGCCGCGTTCACTTCGGCGGTTCCCCGTTCTTCCTCTGTACAAGGCAATCACGGGTCGCCGACGGACATTGAGTCCGCCTGACCCGCGGCCACACTCACTCAGACGGCGATCTGTGCAGCAGAGCCAACTTGCTGCAGTAAATGTATGCAAGGCTGTCGGCAAGTGGTTGAAGTAGAACTGTAGGCAAAACTTTTATTTTCATTTTGGATAGAGTAACACCCCTCTCACACTGGGGCCGCTCGAGCGTTAGCGGTAAAACACCGCTAATTTGCGGCACTTTACCGCTGGTCATAGCTCCGCTATTCGGGTGGCGGTGGGGCGCTTTTAACACCCCCACAAGGGGTTAAAAGTGCTGGTTAGCATCGCTACCGAAGCGGTGCTCAGCGCTTCGGGAGAGCTGCCCCATTGTTTTCAATGGGCAGGGGCGGTATAGGAGCAGTGAATACACTGCTCCCACGCCAAGCAAAGATGTGGCTTGCAGGACGTTTTTTACCATCCTGCAAGCACACCGGCCCAGTGTGAGAGCACTCGGGCTTTCAAACTGGGGTGTATTGGGGGAGGAGTTTTTCAGACGCTTTTTAGTCGCTATTTTTAGCACAAAAGCACCTAAAAAACGCCATGGTGTGAAAGGGGTCTAAAGGAGGGTTATAACTTCTGCCAGGGTGTCATTACGCAGGCTCTACATACTGTACGTCCTCTGTGTGGCCTTGTGTGTGAAGCCTAAATGTAGCACTATTGGCAAATGAAATCGTTATAACCCCTGTAAGGTTTATTTTTGCCACCTTTGTCCCATTGGGGAGATTTACCTTCACTTCCTGTCCCATAGCCAAAACAGGAAGTGAGAAGAAATCCCTGCAAATTAAGGGAATCCCTTTGGGCCCCGGATCACTAGAACTAGTGTCCCCATTAGAGAGAGTGAATCTCCCTAATGGGGACACAGACAGCAATAAAAAGATGATAGGTGTCCTAATCCATCTCAACTCTGTCCAAAACTGAAAAAGTTTTCCTTTGCAGGGAAAAGTCAGGTCACCAGCCTGGCTCTGCTATCTGGCAGGGCTGTGTAAATAGGCTGTCTGGGCAAATTACAAACCATTTGGTATTTGAAGCATCCCCATCTATATAATTCAACAGTGTATGCAGCTGTTTGCCTAGAATGAAGCTTTAATGTCTCCCCAAGGCTCCCATACTCTAAATAAGCCTTATAAACGACTGGAGCAAGGAACATACATTTAATATGTCTGTTTCTGCTGCTGGTTTATAAATCTTGCAGAAACCTGTACAAAAGTCCTATAATTAACCATAGGGATTGGAGAAAGCAGGAGAGTGTAAAGTCTGAGTTGGGACCAACCCCAGTACAGCAATTATATACCTGGAACTGTATTCTGAGTCAGATTTTTCAATTTATCAATACCCAGACATACACTATATTATCAAAAGTATTGGGACGCCTGCCTATATATGCATATGAACATTAAGGCCCCTTTCACACATGCGGACCGATCAGGTCCTTCTGTCCATTTTTCAGGCGGACCTGCACGGATGCTCCATGCACCTCTGCCACTATCTGATCTGATCCGGTAAATGTAGACGGATGGAAAGCCTATTTTTCACCCGTCTGGCAGATCGGATGGAATCGTATGCAAACGGACAGGCGGATCCGTTTTCAACCGTTCTCCCATAGTGAGCAGAGACGGACCTGTCATCTGCTAGCTCAGCGGGGATCAATGGATCGATCCCTGCTGAGCAAGTGGAGTCTGTGGAAACAGACAGCCCCGTGTGAAAGGGGCCTAATGGAATTTCAGTCTTAGTCTGTAGGGTTCAATATTGAGTTGGCCCACCCTTGCAGCTATAACAGCTTCAACTCTTCTGGGAAGGCTGTCCACAAGATTTAGGAGTGTCTATGGGAATGTTTGACTGTTCTTCCAGAAGCGCATTTGTGAGGTCAGACACTTACAGTATGTTGGACGAGAAGGCCTGGCTTGCAGTCTCTGCTCTACTTTATCCCAAAGGTGTTCTATCAGGTTGAGGTCAGGACTCTGTGCAGGCCAGTCAAGTTTTCCCACCCCAAACTCGCTCATCCATGTCTTTATGGACCTTGCTTTGTGCACTGGTGTGCAGTCATGTTGGAAGAGGAAGGGGCCATCCTCAAATCATTCCCACAAATTTGGGAGTATGAAATTGTCCAAAATGTCTTGGCATGCTCACGCCTTAGGAGTTTCCTTCACTGGAACTAAGGGGCCAAGCCCAACCCCTGAAAAACAACCCCACACCATAATCCCCCCTCTCCAGCAAATGATTTGGACCAGCTCACAAAGCAAGGTTCATAAAGACAAGGATGAGTGAGTTTGGGGTGGAGGAATTTGACTGGCCTGCACAGAGTCCTGACCTCAAACTGACAAAACACCTTTGCGATGAATTAGAGCGGAGACTGCAAGCCAAGCCTTCTTGTCCACAGCAGTGTCTGACCTCACAAATGCACTTCTGGAAGAATGGTCAAACATCCCCATAGACACTCCTAAACTTTTTGCACAGCCTTACCAGAAAAAAGACTAAGACTGGGATGTCATTAAAGTTCATGTGCATGTAAAGGCAGGCGTCCCAATACTTTTGACAATATAGTGTATTCTAGTAGATACAATGAAAATGTCATCCAAGCAAGTGGACATCTCTTAAAAGTAGGTAGAACTAAAACTTTTTTTTCCATTTTGGATAGAGAAAGGGAGGGTAGGGTTATAGCCCCTGTTGGGTCTTTTTTGCCCATCTATGTCCCTTAAATTTCATCACTGCCATTCATATAGAGTGCAATTTAAAGTGGATATTGCCTACTGCTTACAGAGGAGTTATCGTAGTATTGATTATCATTAATGAAGGATAAAGCTAAATAGTGCAGCGCTGATAAACATCAAGAATACTCCCATTCATCGGTAACATAATTTGTGAATAGACACAATATAGTGCATAGTAGTAAAAAACATATTCTGAATAAACAACCTTACTATAACAACCAATACTATAATCCGTGCAGTTGGTGATAGATAATGCATCGCAATCACACAATCCACCGGCATGCAGAGTGAGCCTCCACCATGTCAAGATAGGGTACTCTTACCAGAAACAGCTGGATATATGCACATGGAAATAGAGATGGCATGGACCTTCCAGGACATCAATTAGACTCCATATATGGATGGTAAAAACCGCACTTGTAGTGGCACTCCCACAGTAGATCCTTATTCAATTCAATGGTCACTTCCCAGAGCCGTAAGGTCCACAAAGACCTGATAAATCCAATGAAAGATCCCAATGGTAGCCACAATAAACCTTGCACCCAGTAATCAATATCAGCTCTTTGCAAAGAGCTGTTTCTGGTAAGAGTACCAACTGCACGGATTATAGTATTCTAACGCATATATATGGCCTCAGTTTGGACATTTTTTGTATATCTTTTACTTTACAAGTTTGATGTTTATTGCACATTAAGGTTGTTTATTCAGGATATGTTTTTTTACTACTATGGACTATATTGTGTCTATTCACAAATTTATGTTACCTCTGAATGGGAGTATTCTTGATGTTTATCAGCACTGCACTCAGTGGTGTATCATCCATGGGTGCAGGGTGTTCACTGAACACGGGCCCTGAGGGGGGGCCCACTGTGCTCTCACCCACACTGCACCCATGGATGATCTCTCCCTGGTTGACAGCCGGGGATGATCGGTGCGGTGTGGGCTTGCACACAGGCCCACTAATTTCATAATACGCCCCTGACTGCACTATTTAGCTTTATCCTTCACTTTTGTCCAATTTGGTAGAATTGTTGTGCTGGCGGCTTATATCACACTTTACAGGTAGCGCAGTAATTCCTCTCTTTTTCGTATTGATTATCATTGCTGTTACTGTTTTCCAATGCCATTGCTTGTTGCTGATTTTGTGGATTACCAGGTTTACTCTAATCTAGCTGCCTAAAACGCAATTCTATGCTGCTATAACCAGGCCTTTTCTGGCACTTTTTGTTTACAAAGTTAATTCAGTATTTTTTGCTAGAAAATTACAAATAACCCCCAAATATTATATATATATTTTTAGCAGAGACCCTAGGGAATAAATTGGCGATCGTTGCAGTTTTTTATGCCACACGGTATTCCTGCAGCAGTTTTTCCAATGCAATCTTTTTGGAAAAATACACTTTAATGAATTAAAAAAACAATTACATACCCCAATTTTTTTAAAAAAAAATGAAAGATGATGTTACGGACAGTAAATAGATACCTAAGATGTCATGCTTTAATTGTGCCCACTCATGGAATGGCAACAAACTACACTACTCCATAGGCAACACTTTAAACATTTTTACATGTTACCTGTTTAGTTACAGAGGAGGTCTGGTGCTAGAATTATTGCTTTCACTGTAACGATTGCGGCGATACCTCACATGTGAGGTGTGAACACTGTTTACATATGCGTGCATGACTTAAATATGCATTTGCTTCTGCACGCAAGCACAGAGGGATGGGGGAGCTTTACATATTTTTTCTAATTTATTTTATTTTTAATTTTTACACTGTCCCTTTAGGTTTTTTTTTTTTAACCGGTTCAGGACCGGCTCATGTACATTTACTGCTGCAGAGTGGCGCTGTAGTGCAAAATCGCCATCTATAAACTCTTGTACCCGCCGCACTCTGCAGCAGTGTGGCAGCGGGTCCGGTGGATTTGATGTCTGCTGGCTACCCACAATTGCCTGGCAGAGAAGAAAAACGGGGAACCGCCCGATGTAAACACAGCGGTTCCCCATTCTGACAGGCGGCATGTAAAAGATCTACTGATCCCTGTCACTGGTATCAGTTAGATATCTTATGCCCCTGGTAGCCCAGCCCCCTCACAGTTAGAAGACGCCTAGGGAACACAGTTAACCCCTAGATCTCCCCCTGCAGGTTAACCCCTTCACTGCCAATGACATTTACACAGTAATCAGTGGATATTTACATTTCTGTTCGCTGTATAAATATCATTGGTCCCAAAAAAAGTGTCAAAAATGTCCGACATGCCCGCTGCAATATCACACTCCCGATAAAAATCGCAGATTGCCGCCATTACTAGTAAAAAAAAAAAAAAATAGTAAAAACACCATAAATTAATTCTCATGGTTTGTAAACGTGGCAACTTTTGTACAAACCAATCAATAAACGCAGATCGCAATTTTTTTTTTTTTACCACAAATATGAGGAAGAATATATATCAGCCAAAACTGATGAATAAATTTGTTTTTATATTTTTTTTTTGGATATGTATTATAGTAAAAATATTGTTTTTTTTTCAAAATTGTTGCTCTTTTTTTGTTAATAGCGGTGATCAGAAGTGATGCAGAGGGGATCAAATACCACCAAAAGAAAGCTCTATTTGTGGGAAAAAGAGGGCGTCAATTTAGTTTGGGTACAATGCTGCACGATCACGCAATTGTCAGTTAAAACGACGCAGTGCCGATTTGCAAAAAGTGCTCTGGTCCTAATGTGGGAAATCCTTCCGGGCCTTAAGTGGTTAATCATATGTAAACATCCCTTGTAATAGAAATAAGAATGACAGGTCCTCTTTATGGAGAGATCTGGGGTCTCCTTTACCTTTAAAAGCAAAAGATAAAGAAAAAAATGTTTGATCTTTTGCTTTAATAAAAAAAATGTTTACTTCTGTCCCTAGACCGGAAATAATGTCATGACATCGCTCTGGTCCTCCAAGGCCATAGAGGCGATCAGAGAAGTCTCTCTTTGCCTCTGTGACCAGTAGTCTGCACTGTTGGATCGTTTCTGGGGCGTGTCGGTGGAAATGGTAAGCCCAAGAAACACTGGCGAGCAGCGAGAGGGGGGATGTCCCCTCTGGCCGCTTCTGAAAGTGATCCAGCAGCTCATGAGCTGCTTGGACCGCTTACATAAGAAAGCCAGCCACCGGACTAGAGGACCCGTCACCTACACCAGGTACCAAGCTTCACAACTGGCTGTAATGTACCTTGCTCTCAATCTTGGTTACACATAGCGACTGCATTATTCCCCTTGCTTGACTTGCAGAGTAAACCTCTGATAGTGGCCTTACTACTGTAGTGCATAGACTGGGTTGGTTTGGCGGTTTGATCCCAGGTTCAATTCCCTGATAGGCACACGGCAGCCAGGCACACAGCATTTCCCACATACTAGAGTCGGTAAACAGGCTGAAGCTCTTTTTTTATTTTTGGGTAGAACTTGGATAGGGTGAAGGTGAGCTTAGGGATACTCCAATAACTGTAAACTTGAAAACGAGGACACTAAGTCTGCACTAAGACTTCAGGATGGAAACACCCCCTTTGAAGTGTATAGATGAACAGTATAAAACAGGGACTCCTCAACAGGAATACAGTCCTGAATGCACAAAATAGTAAGTGCTGAGCTCCCAGTAAAGCTAAGGAAAGTCTTTAGATCCAGAAGGCTGGTACTCACTGTTTCCTGAGCTCAGTGCAACCATGTGCAAGGTCAGTCAACTTCTGGACTCCATTCGCCTATGTCCTGGATCATTAGGAAGCTTTCCGTGGAGGCAATACTCCGGGTGGGTAAAACAGAGGTACGCCAGCCAAGCAATAGCTGGGACCCAAGAAAAAGGTAGGTGTAATTCAGTGGTGGCCGCTCATGTATGTCCCCCCCAATCCATGCGCCTGGCCCCTGCAGGACGCCAGACACATGGATTCTAATCATTTTTTGTTTTTTTTAAGTACATGATTAAAGCCGGAGGCTTCAAAAAGGGTGGGCTTGTGGTGCAGAGCACTGCGCCCACCCAGTTGTGTGACATTAGCGAATTAATATTCGCTAATGTCTTCCTGTTTCTCCCCCAGCCAATCAGAGACCCGCTTGGCCGGTAGTCCTAAGACCCAACTGGCTGCGAGTCTTAACTCCTCATTGGCCGGGAGGAGAAGCGACCACCGGGACTTGGGAAGAGACGCAGGGGGGAAGCCACGACCTGGATGGGGTAAGTGTGGGACTGGCAGGGAGCCTGGAGGGTGATGGACAAGCGATTGAGCAATGGGGGGGGGGGGGCAGCGATGGACCAATCGAGTGCCGCCTGCCACCCCCACAAGAAAATTGAGCACCAGCCACCACTGGTGTAATTCCAAGCGGACTTTCCAGGGATGCCACAGCCTTCAGGCTTGATCTTGCTTCCCCAGGAACAAAAGCTCTCTATGCTCTGCACTCTTGCCTATTTATACCCCCTCAGCCCCCTGCTGGCTACTTGCCATATTGACCAGGGATTGGCTGGGGAGTTAACATGCAGATGGAGGTCATATTCTTCCATCCAAAATGTCCCAGGGTCCCCTGGGAGGCAGCGAGAAGTAATTGAGCTCATATCTTCAGAGCCCAAAGCAGACCTAACTAACCAAATAATGCTCTCCCTGATTACAGGGATGCCAAAAATGAAATGTAACAAAACATTTGCTATATGTGGCATTACACTTCATACCCATATGTGCTTTACTGATCCAAGTTCTTTAGCTACGCCATAACCAACATGCACCCCTTTAAATAACTTCAGACCAGGCTCAGAACAGTTGATTCAGTGTTACTTGTAAGCCTTTCAGCATTACAGTCCATGATGAGCATTAGGTTCCGAATGATCCTAACTATCTCTTGCTGGCTGCCCAGGCGTAACTCTACAAGGTAGTAGTCCATTGCTGGCGTTCTCTAAGTTTTAACTGATCTCCGGATTCCCAGGGTCTCCAACAGACTGCAAGGCACAGCAGTCCTCCACCACAGAAGTCACATCATTTCCTGCTAGTGCAGCTGGACCAAAAGCCCCGCTTTCCCCCAGATTTATACCACTGGTGAGTAGGCTGGATCCAAAAAGCCCGGGAACTGCAGCACACACGTTAGTTCTCCCCCCCTCCCCTTCCCGGCTGGGCCAGCTACTTACTAACACCAGCATACCTGTAGGCAACCTGCCTACAAATATTTGTGCTCCCAACGAGGCAAAAGAACAGAGAACCCAATCTACCAAGCAGCTCCTGCGGGGGTAGTGCTACACAGACTACTGGATTTTAGGTTACTTACCCTCAGGGTACTTGTAGGTGTGTGTGATGTCCTCCCGGGTATCTTTTCCCAATGCCTTTGTGCTGATCTTCTGTCCCACTTGTGCCGTTTGCAGTGTTTGCCTGACGGTGCCATCTTTTTGCGTAACGTAATAAATAACGTCTGCGTTCACTTCAGCAAACACAAATGGGACATCAAATTTAAGTCCAAGGTCACCTTCTTTAACAGCAAAGACAGGAGCAGGACCACAGCAATACATTCCTATAAGGGATCAAAATAACACATCTATAAAAACAACAGTGAAATGACAAAAGTTACAAGACAATATGCTGCTAGTCCTTCTGCTTTCCTTGCCTGGTATGCTATTTAAAATCCAAAAGGGTAAATTGCAGCCCATGTAGGACTTTCATGGTCAACATTAACCTCAGGACATCTAACCTACCAAATGTTCCAAATCTTGGCCATGTTTGTTCAGGTGGGATAAGAGTACATGGGAGATGCAGAAAATGTTGAAATGGGCCAATGCTCCCACCTGGGAATATGTCTCGGAATACTTCAGGGAGAGTGGGGGTTCTTGGCCAAGTCTAGGCTGGTCTAATCGGCACACTACCCCTTAAAAAAACAGTACGACAGGAAGAATAGCACTTGTCCAAAGTAAAAACAAGGTGCTGGATACAGATTTTTAATAGGCCAATCAGGTTATCACTGGGGACGCTATATCTGATTCAGCAGCACTCAAAAAGACGAAGAGTCCAAAATTTTTAATAGAAAAAAATACTGGTTCATAGCAGAATAATCAACACATTTCAGGGGCCAAACAGATTCCACCTTCATCAAGGCTATAAAATAAATGCATATATAATAATATATTTATATTTTGCATTTGCAATTGTTTTGTAGCCCTGATGAAAAGGGAGCCTGTAGGCAGGGGCAGTCTACTTTCTCAGGCATTGCAGAGGTAGAGGTAGTCAAGAAGAGCATAGTTCCTTTACGTTAGTGGCCCTTTGCATACCTTTATCTGGCCCTTGGGGCACTATTTCACCAATCAATGAAGGGGCACTATTCCCCCTACTGACACCATCAATGGGGCACAATTCTTCCATTGATACCAACAATATGACACTGTTCTTCCATTGATACCAAAAATGGGGCACTATTCTTCCATTGACACTAAAAATGGGGCACTATTCTTCCATTGATACCAACAATGGAGCACTATTTCTCCCATTTAAACCAATGATGGGACTTTATGGTTTCCTGGGTTACTGGGGAAGCTATCCGGTTTGATGCCGCCACTCCATGTGACCTTGGTGGCCATAATGGATCAGGCAGAGCCTATTTAAGACCCTGGCTTGGCATGTATTTTGCTTTTGGGTAGTGTAGGGTCAGGCCACCTGTCTGTCAGTGACAGTAGTAGCAGAAGGGAGAGGTTCCAGACAAGTAGGGAAAGAGCAGGGACAAGCTACCCTCCCTGGAAACCTCGCTGTTTGGGCACAGACTGGCCAGGCCCCATTCCATCCCTTGAGACAGATGCTGTAAGTGCATACACGGCCTGCTGCTACACTGTTCGCTGCAACATACTGTGAGTGCGCCTGGTTGGGTTGACTTCCCGCCGGGTAGTTGTACTGGTTTGAACTACATTACAATACAGTTCTGTTACTGCATCTGGACTGCTGCCATACCATGCTGCACCTACCCACAAGCCTATTTGGCCCCTAAAACACATTAGATTATGAACCAGTCATTACAATTTTGCACTCACGGACATTTGTTTGGCACTTTTATTGGACAGATTTAATCAGTTGAACTTGTGACATATAACCACAGGGAGGAAACCAGATGAGAAGACCAAACCTTACCTGCGCTCTTTTCTTGTGGAGTTGGATCCACCACCTGCCATCCATCGTATGTTTCACCAAGATCTGGACGGGTCATCCATGCTTCAACCCAACAGTGATAGTTCCTGCAACGTCAGGGAGATGAAAGGGGATCAAGGGTGTTTTCAACTCTTAAAAAGCTTTATTTCAAAAAAGGAACTAAACAGCACACAAAGTCAGTAAGTAAGCTTCACAACTAGTATACTGTAGCATCTTATGGCAATCAATCACATGCGACTGGTGCGTTGTGTGTTCATACTATATTGATCGCTACGACTTGCAGCATGCTATTTGTGTACCTTACTCCACAGGGAGCAATTTGTTCCATCAGATTAGAGATTCCATTTTGATTACATACTACTCCTGGTAATTGATCGTTATTGACTTTAGTAGCACGATTGAGCTATTAAAATCCCCTTTGCAGCTACAGCCTAATGAGGTGACTCTCAGCAAGGGGTTATGCCCTTCAGTAGTAACAGATTAAAATTGCCTGTGTAGCTTAGCCCTAATACTAAAAAATGTTCTTACCAGATCATGTCTTTTTGACCCTTCTGTTTATTCCCTTGGTAGTCTAGATACTGTTCAATCACCAAATTGCTGTTTGTATCATGGGCAGAGTAATAGTTGGTGATAACTCGACATGGAATGCCCAGGCACCTAAGGACTGAGAGAAGAAAATGCAACATAAACATCAAGGATTCCCAACATTGGATCTCCAAGGCCCCTTGCACACGGGCGTCATCGTTTTCTGATGTTTACGCAGGAACTTGTAACGCCCATGTGCAAGGGGCCAAAACTGTGTGTAAAGACCTGAGTAATGCTGAGAATAGGTGGGTAAATGTGTGTAAGCTTATAGACGAGTATAGATGAGTAAAATTCTTCTTTATTCTCATTATTGTAATATACTCATATATACTCACATACATAAACATTAAACACACAAGTACATTTTGTATACAAATGATAAACACATGAGTAAATTACTGCACTTAAATGTAAAATGTTCTATTTTTGTTTTACTGCTCCGTACTCAACACTGTATTACTGATCTTTACTCAGCTGAGTGCAATGTCCCATAGACAACAATGCAACTCATTTCAGATCCATAAAAACAGTAGTAAACATTTTTTATTCTGCGCAACAGGCCTTAAGCCCTACCCCAGACTTAATTTTTTTTTTTTTTTAGTTTCGATATAGAGGGGTGAGGTTTTTTATAGTGTTTGTTACCCCACCATTTCATATTCTTCACATGTGCCTGCTGTACCATGTACAAAAAAAGTCTCCTGTTCTCTTTGTATTGCTTCCTTTGTGTGAAATCCCTGGTGTTCCTGCCAGTTCCTTTGCTTTCCCATTAAAAACTGACCACACTAAGGAGGAGAGCACATAGGGGTTGATTTACTAAAGCCTGAAAGTGCAAAATTTGGTGCAGCTCCACACAGAAACCAATCAGCTTCAAGGTTTTATTGTCAAAGCTTGATTGAACAAGCTGAGGTTAGAAGCTGATTGGCTAGTATGCAAAGCTACACCAGTTTTTGCACTCTCCAGCTTTGGTAAATCAACCCCATAGTGTCAGTTCTCTAGCTGTGTTGGGAACTCAGCCTGCTCTCCTCCAATAAGAAGACTTGTCCTGATATGCCCCCCCCCCCATGGGCCTGCACAGCCATTCACTGGGAAGATCAGTGTGCTGCTGCCTCTCCTCCCCCCAGCTCTTATGCAGATAAGAACAGAGGGAATGTGATCATTTCTAAAAAAGGAAAAAAAGGTATCTATAATGTTTTTTTATATCTATACACAAATGGTTTGCCTTTCGTTTCTATTTTAAACTGAATGAGTTGTTTTACAAGGTGATTGTTTACAATATAGTAGGGGACATTTCGAATCTTTGGTAGAGTTTTGCTGTTTGTGTCCATTTTTTGGAGGTTTTCACTCACATCCTGTCCCAGTGAAACCATTTGTATCAAGAAACAGAATGAATCTCCCCAACAGGGTCATAGATGACAATATAGGGAAGGTTCAAACTCTTTACCACTTTATTAAAAGAAAGAAAAATGGCCAGAGTTGGGGTTTCAGTCTTGAGTAAATGCCACTGGATGGGGACTTCAGCTATGAGATCTCTGAACTTGGGTTGCTATGTCTATCTACCCACTGCAGCCATGATCAAAGAGTCTCAGTCTTGCTACCATTTTGAGAGACACAGTGTGCAACAAAGACTACTGGAGTTTTGTAGAGATATAATTATCTACTGGATGATTCAGCCCAAGTTTTATATTAAAGCGGTTGTAAACCCTTACATATACCCAGTAAAGTAACTGGCCTCAGGTGACACATCAGTTCGACCTATTCACTGTATCTGCAGCCTTCTCTTCTCTACATCTGTTTAAAGTCCAGAACTTATAAAGCTTGTCTGAACGTTCAGAAAAAAAGGGATGGAGAGCAGAAATTACACTCTGCAGAGCTCAATGAGAAGATCTCTGAGAGCTGATTGGAGGGAAGTGACACACCCCTTCACACAGCTCACAAAAACAAAGCTTAAGCTGTCAATCAGTTGGAGGTCTCTCCCCTGTCACTATTTTTCTCTTGCTGATCGTAGAGGAACAAAGCATCAGACTGAAATGACACTTGACAATATAGTGCAGGGTTTCTCAACCAGGGTTCCTCCAGAGGTTGCTAGGGGTTCCTTGAGCAATGGTCAATTTCTACCTCTCAGATAAATTCCCAATGGCATAATTGATCTTTTTAGCTATCTGTAAGGGGGTAATTCTTCCCAATGACCACAAGTGTAAGGAGCATTCTTCCCATTGACCATCACACTAATGTATCATGAGTTGTACATTTTTAATTTTTAGCAGGGGGTTCCCGGAGACCAGAGAATTATTTCAATGGTTCCTCTGTGTTGCAAAGGTTGAGAAAGACTGATATAGTGTGTACTTGTTGCCATTAAGAGCACTAAAGCTGCCCATACATTATACAATTTTCTTGTACAATTTTCCTTTAGATTTACCAAAAAACATATAAATCTGAGGTTTACAACCACTTTAAAGAACAACTTCCACCAAAACATTTAAATTTTTATAGAATGTGGAAAAGTGGGGAAAGCTTGCAGCCTCTATCAGGTTTTTATTGTTATCTGTTTTATTGCAGAGCTTGTCATCTGTCTTCCTACTGGGGGAATATTCAGAACACGAAGTGGTGAGAAAGCCCTCCAATGGGACATAGATAAATACAGAACACATTTTACTAGAGTGAGAAAGGGTTAGCACGCCTGGCAGTGTTTTTACTAGACATGTACCCTTCACTACTTTATCTAACAGTAAAAAAAAAGTGCATCAAGCTTCATTGACTTATGTCTCTCAACCTACCTGAACAGGCCACTGCAGCAAAAACCCAGCACTGCCCGTATCGCACTGGCTGGCATCCGTACTTCTTCCAGCGCCGCATGACATCCACACTGCCAATCCAGGAGTTGGGATTGATACCATCATCGTAACAGTTGTCCCAGCGGCCATAGAGGACTCCCTCGTCATCATTACAGTTCACCTGTAGGATAATGAGCAAATCTTAGAAGGTGTCAACATGCTAGGCGTTTGTCCTATAAGAGCTACAACATAATGAGATCCTATTGTGAGAGCCACTGGATTGGAAGAGGTTCTCCAAGAATTTTATGTTGACTGTAACAGCTAAAAATTGAAGCCCAACCTACAGTATATGAGTAATGAAATGTTGATAATGCTGTATTTCAGCCCTCTGATTAATTATTTATCCATCCAAGCAGGGCTGTGTTTGAGTGGAAGTGGATCTAGCAAATATATTTTTTCATGCTAAATAATGTGCAAGTGTAACACTTCCTCTCACGGAGACCATCGTACTTCCCCTGACAATGCCGGAAGGGTGGCATCATCTTTGTTCAAGCATTGTCCAGGGTATTCATCTACTTTCTGGACTGAGATGCTAGCTCAGAGATGACACAATCATATATCCTGGTTTCAGTGCAGTTCTTACAGTATCTCACAAAAGTGAGTACACCCCTGACATTTTTGTAAATATTTTATTCTATCTTTTCATGTGACAACACTGAAGAAATGACACTTTGCTACAACGTAAAGTAGTGAGTGTACAGCTTGTATAACAGTGTAAATTTGCTGTCCCCTCAAAATAACTCAACACACAGCCATTAATGTCTAAACCGCTGGCAACAAAAGTGAGTACGCCCCTAAGTGAAAATGTCCAAATTGGGCCCAATTAGCCATTTTCCTTCCCCAGTGTCATGTGACTCGTTTGTGTTACAAGGTCTCAGGTATGAATGTGGAGCAGGTGTGTTAAATTTGGTGTTATATATTAAATGGTCTATGGAGTGATGTGTATGACATGCATGTAAACTGTCACAGTTATATTATGTAAAAGTAGCATACTAAAAATATACCAAATCTTCTCTTTACAAAATATCTGATACTCACCATTGCACTGACGACACGACTAATGTACACTGGGTTATTCCTCCGGGAACAGTCCTTAATGGGGTCATTCTTGTACCTGGGGTTGGAGTCTAACAATATGAAACAGATTTCCAGGATTCCATCTTCAAACTGGACAAAAAAAGAAGAGAAATTCCTACCATTAACAATAAAAGTTTACAGCACTCTGAATGCACTGTGTGTCTGAGAAGAATACCACTATTATTATCTATGGCAAGATTAGGGCAGGCCCAACAATCCATTAGTCAACTGCCTTTAGCAGAACCTATACAAGTCTGTCTTTATTCTGAACCAGCGGTTACACTTTAAAGAGAACCAGTCACAATTGCATGAATACCACATACCTCCCAACTGTCCCTGATTTTGAGGGACTGTCCCTCATTTGGAACAATGTCCCTCTGTCCCTCATTCCTCCTCATTTGTCCCTCATTTTTGT
>BLSH010026835.1:1646057-1660262 GCA_018402905.1 Glandirana rugosa
AATCATACGATGAAAATGTATTATATTGACACTGTCAAATGTACGTACAGTATGTGTAGTGAGGTATCTGGAAAATTATATATTGTGGTTTAAATTGTGTGGACGAGGTGTAAGTATGGACTCTGGAAATATACTATAGTTTCCACGTCGCGACATATTTTCAGAAATTAACTTTTGTGGGTTTCACGGCATCACGTCAAAGACTTTATCACGACACCACAGTTAGGTGGAGGTGGCATTCGAGATCGGAGAGTGGAAAGGTCCATCCGAGAATAGTGTCCTCGGTTTCATTCGGAACAAATATTGAAATCCAGCCCTCCCCAGTTACGGTGGAGGTGGATTGACACCACAGCACTATTTCAGAAACTGCACTACGGCACTTTGGGTGTTTTCAATTAAAGACTTTTATACAGCGCTGCACCTTTGATATCATATAAAGGTCTCAGGTATGAATGTGGAGCAGGTGTGTTAAATTTGGTGTTATATATTAAAAGGTCTATGGAGTGATGTGTATGACATGCATGTAAACTGTCACAGTTATATTATGTAAAAGTAGCATACTAAAAATATACCAAATCTTCTCTCTACAAAATATCTGATACTCACCATTGCACTGACGACACGACTAATGTACACTGGATTATTCCTCCGGGAACAGTCCTTAATGGGGTCATTCTTGTACCTGGGGTTGGAGTCTAACAATATGAAACAGATTTCCAGGATTCCATCTTCAAACTGGACAAAAAAAGAAGAGAAATTCCTACCATTAACAATAAAAGTTTACAGCACTCTGAATGCACTATGTGTCTGAGAAGAATACCACTATTATTATCTATGGCAAGATTAGGGCAGGCCCAACAATCCATTAGTCAACTGCCTTTAGCAGAACCTATACAAGTCTGTCTTTATTCTGAAACAGCGGTTACACTTTAAAGAGAACCAGTCACAATTGCATGAATACCACATACCTCCCAACTGTCCCTGATTTCGAGGGACTGTCCCTCATTTGGAACAATGTCCCTCTGTCCCTCATTCCTCCTCATTTGTCCCTCATTTTTGTCTGATCTATATAGTTGTATATCCACTTCCCGACCGCCGTATGCAAAATGACGGCTGGGAAGTGACTTAGTTATCCTGACTGGACGTCATATGACGTCCTCAGGATAACAAGCCGCCGCGCGCCCGGGGGGCGGGGGGGCGCGCATCGCGGCGATCGGTGGTGTGGGAGGTCAGTCTGACCCCCCACAATACCGATCTCGGTAAAGCGCTTTGATCCGAAGCACTTCACCATGTGACCAGCCGTGACCAATCACGGCTGGTCACAGTGTAACACAGGAAAGCCGTTTATCGGCTTTCCTGTACTCAGGTCTGCAGACCTGAGGAGGGGAGAGCCGATCGGCTGCATCCCTGACAGGGAGGGTTTGTGCTGATGATTTATCAGCACAGCCCTCCCTCGGATCGCCACCCTAGACCACCAGGGAGCCTGCCAAGGGACCACCAGGGATGCGCCCACCCAGGACCACCAGGGAGCCGACCAGGGGCCTCCAGGGAGCCGATCTGGACCACCAGGGAGACCCCCCTAGACCACCAGGTAAGTGACATAGTGCCCAATGTGGTTGGCACTCAGTGCCACCTTCAGATGCCACCCTAGACCACCAGGGAATGAGCCCCTATCAATGTATATGCCCACCAGTGCCCCTATCAGTGCCCCTATCAATGCATACCAGTGCCACATATCAGTGCCCACCATTGCCACCTACCAGTGCCCACCTATCAGTGCCCATCAGTGCCACCTATCAGTGCCCAGTGCCGCCTATGAGTGCCAATCAGTGCTATTAGTGCCCATCAGTGCTGCTTAGCAGTGTCCGTCAGTGCAGCATATCAGTGCCCATCAGTGCTGTATATCAGTGCCACCTCTCAGTACCCGTCAGTGCTGCTTATCAGTGCCACTTAACAGTGCTCATCATCGCTGCATATAAGTGCCTCATCATCAGTGCCACCTCATCAGTGCCAATCAGTACTGCCACATCAGTGCCCGTCAGTGTAGCCTCATCAGTGCCCACCAGTGATGGAGAAAATTTACTTATTTACAAAGTTTTGTGACAAAAATAGAGAATTTTTTTTTTTTCAACATTTTCGGTCTTTTTTTATTTGTAGCGCAAAAAATAAAAACCGCAGGGGTGATCAAATACCACCAAATGAAAGCTCTATCTGTGGGAACAAAATGATAAAAAATCTATTTGGGTGCAGTGTCGCACGACCGCGCAATTGTCATTCAAAGCGCAACAGCACTGAAAACTGAAAATTGGTCTGGTAGTAAAGTGTTCTAAGTGCATAGTATTGAAGTGGATATAAAATGCACTTTTTATCCTTCAAAAAGTGTTTCCCAGTGCTAAATCTTCCACCTGATTACTAAATTGCTGCATTTGTAAACTTCAAAAGCCAATATAAAGTAATAGTAGTGGCAAAAATAAAGCACTTGTGGGTTTAACTAATAGTTTTTGTGTATAATTCTCCTTTAAGGGGGCGTGGCAGGGGGTTTTTCCTATGCCTATATACATTTGCTAATAGACTTCCCGCGTTCCCATCTCAAAAAGTTGGGAGGTACGATACCATTATTTGTTCTCATAGCTGTACAACCTGACCCTACTTTACCCACCGTACCCTCAGAAGATAGGAGACAGTGTGCGAGATTCAGAATATTTAGGTGACCTCTGACCCCTTGATCACCTTAGCAATGGCAGCTTCCATTTCAGTCCAGACAGATTGCTTTTAAACTGCATTATTCACTTTGTAGCCATTATATTACAGGGACAATAAACTTTCTGCAGTAGCCCATTATAGCAAAATATAATTTTGGTTTCGCTAATTTAATGCATAACCATATTTTCAAACATTTCACCAGTCCTCTCTTTTCCCTTCCTCTCTCTACTATATCCTCCTTTATTACAGACTTTAGATTAGCCAGTGACCTACTTTTTTTTGCCTATGACAACTCTGGCTGTTTTGCAGTGACCTTCTCGAGCCAATGGACCTCATCATATATAGGCATCCATGCAGAGGCGTAACTAGAACATTCAGGGCCCCGGTGCAAGAAATTATGAAGGGCCCCCTGACCCCTGGCCAGGGCCCTTCCCTCTTCCCACTGATCCTGGGGCCCTTTACGCCTATCGTGGGTCCCTTTATTACGGTACTGCAGTGGGGCCCTTTCACAAGTTCTGCAGCAGGCCCCAGGGGGACCAGGGAAGCACACAGGGGCCCTGGGAACAGCAGAAGACAAGTAAACTGGATAGAGGAAAATGGAGGAGATTGGGTCTTCTAAATGCCACCCCCGCCATCCCTCCTATTCAGGTGTACAAGGGAGGCACATGGGCCCCCTGGACCATGGGGCCCGGTTGCAATTGCAACCCCTATCGTTACGCCCCTGCATCCATGGCTTTTCTCAGTAAGCCCCAATGGAGAAGCCATCTCCCTGCATCTTAATCCAAAGTCTGTGGTATAGGATATAGAAGGGTTAAAATAAGCTATTCTTTATTTGAAAGATAAAGCTCTGTGTACTCCTATTAAATAAATGCAAAATTACAAAATACAGTCATTTCCTTTAATTTTCATAGAATGCATAAGGGTATGCATCTCAGTCAGATTTTTTATTACAGTGGGTGGCCCTGTTGGGAGATTTCCTTTGACTTCCTGTCCCAAGACACCCAGTGCATTGCCGAGAGCTGAACTTCCTGTTTTCTTTCTCTGAAATACTTTAATGTATTGTTCTGGAGAATCCACTAGGGGCTAGTTACTGTGACAGTATAATTTGCCTCCCAGTAGTTTAACATCAGGAGTTCCTTGTTCTAAGGCAATATCCTGCTTTTTAATTAGACCGAAACTCTACCCTGCATGATTCTATGGATGAGATTATAATGTTTAAAGTGAATCTGTGCGAACAGATATTGGAACTGCCGCTGCTGACTTGCTACTAAAAGATATATGTTTGCAGGCTGTCATCCTGATCCTGGCCTCACTAACTAGTGCATTCCCGACCCGAACAAGCATGCAGAATGGAAGTTCAGACTTTATACACCAGTCCCCAAACTGTGACCCTTTTCTTGCCTTTAACTGGCCCATTCCTCCCACAGACACCAACAATGGGGCTTTATTCCTCCCACTGGCACTAATGATGGGGCACTATTCCTCCCACTGACACCAACAATGGGGCACTATTTCTTCCAGTGACATCAACTGTGGGGCACTATTTACTCAAATTATGGGGCACTGTTCCTCCCATTCGCATCAACAATGGGGTACAATTCCTCCCATTGATACCAATGATGGGGTACTATTCCCTCTACTGATACCAACTATGGGTCACTAATCTTTCAACTGACATCAGTGGTGGGGCATTATTCCTCATGCTGACACCGATGTGCAATATTTCTTCTACTGACACCAAGGATGGGGCACTATTCCTCCTACTGACACCAACGATGGCGCACTATTCTTTTTACTGACACCAATGGTGGGGCATTATTCCTCGTGCTGACACCAATGATGGGCACTATTCCTTCTACTGACACCAACGGTGGCACTATTCCATCTTCTGACACCAAGGATGGGGCACTATTCCTCCTACTGACATCAACAATGGGACATTATTCTTTCTACCGACACCAACAATTGGGAATTATTCCTCCTGCTGACACCAAGGATATGCATGGCCCACAGCGTGGGCTCACATTGCCAGGAGGGCATCTATGGATGTCCTCCTGTGATTGCGGTGCCCGCACACCCCCTAGGTTGAGCATTGGCAGGGATATTTGATTGCTGTGTCCTTTGGAGAGCCGAAACCAGAAACAAAGACATTTTTTTTGTTTTCAAAATGTTCGGTATTTTTTCCTTTGTTTACCAAAAAATAAAGAACGTGGTGGTGCCTAAATACCACCAAAATAAAGTGCTATCTGTTTAAAAAAAATGATAAAAATTTCAGATGGGTACAGTGTTGCATGACCGCAGTGCCCTTCAGTACTGCCTCATCAGTGCCCATCAGTTCCGACCATCAATGTCCATCAGTGCAGCCTAATCAGCGCACATCAGTGAAGGAGAAAAATTACTATATATAGAAAAATTTTATAACAAACTATAAGGCTACTTTCACACTGCTGCGGTCGCGGTAAAACCCTGCTACTTTTAGCGGAGTTTTACCAGCGATAGGGCTCCGCTATGCGGGCGGGAGCGCCGCGCTTTTAACCCCCCACAAGGGGTTAAAACAGGGATAAAAGTGCCGGCACTCAGCGCTACCGAGGCGGTGTGCAGCCACTTCGGAAGCGCTTGCCATTTATTTCAAAGGCAGGGGCAGTAGAGGAGCGATATATTACCACTCCCCTCACCGCCCCAAAGGTGCTGCTTGCAGGACTTTTTGTAACGTCCCGCAAGCGCACCGCCCCAGTGTGAAAGCACTCAGGGCTTTCACATTGGGGTGGATTGGGGGGGATTTTTGAGGCGCTTTACAGGCGCTATTTTTAGCTAAATAGTGTCTGTAAAATGCCTCAGTGTGAAAGGAGCCTAATACATTTTTTTTTCAAAATGTTCGGTCTTTTTTCCGTTTATCGTTAAAATAAAAACCCAGTGGTGATTATATACCACCAAAAGAAAGCTCTATTTGTGTGAAAAAAATGATCCAAATGTCATTTGGGTGCAGTGTTGCATGACCGCGCAATTGTCATTCAAAGTGTGACAGCTCTGAAAGCTGAAAATTGGCCTGGGCAGGAAGGGGGTGAAAGTGCCTGGTAGGTAAGTGATTAATGATCTGGTGCCAGGAACTTTTTAAAAACAAGTCTGCTATGGCTGCTCCCTTTTTTGTGTACTCACAGGTTCACTTTAAATCAACTTACTGAACTGTGCGTATCTCTAACCGGTTGTCGAACTTTTGCAATATTCCCACACTTCATTAAGTAGCGAGATGCTGTGCATTGTAACCGACAATTACTACATAAAGTAGCTGTAAGTTTTCGCTAATTTACAGGAAAACAAACATTCTGTAATTCTGTACACAAGTACTTTTTCTAAATTGAGATGTGAACCATGTCCTTGTTTACACAGCTTGAACACTCAGCAGCTTAAGAGGTCCACGTCTGACAGCTTCTCTTATGCAATCCCATAATGTAAAAATTTAATTAAAGGTGAAAAGGAGGCGAAGGGAAATCTTTCGATGTAGACACCGATCTGGTGACCTGTGGGGACTTCCTATCACTTTAGAAGGATTTCCTTTTACTTTCTATTCTGTCTCTGGGACAGGAAATTAAAAGAAATCTCTCCAATGGGATACAAGCGCACAAAAAAAAAAAAAAAATACTGGACTTTAAAGTAGAGTTATAGACAAAACAATTTTTTCATTTTGGATAGAGTAAGGGAGGGTTATAACCCCTGTCTGATTTTTCTTCACCATCTGGGTCCCATTTTGTAGATTTCCCTTCACTTCCTGTCCAATAGCCAAACAGGAAGTGAGGGGAAATCCCTGCAAATTAAAGAAATTTCTTGGGCACCCCCAGCTCACCAGAACTAGTGACCCCATTGGAAGATTTCCCCTCTATTACTTTTCTGGGGACAACCCAAAAGTTGGGATTTTCTTTTACTTTCAATGATAATGGTAAACAGGACAAATAGAGAGGGGGAATCTCCCTAACGGGGGCACAGACAGCAATGAAACCTGACAGGTGTTCTAATCCCTCTCCACTCTATCCAAAACTAGAAAAAAAAAGTTTTGCCTTTAGTTATACTTTATTCAATCATTCTCTATCCAAAACTTTAGATACCGTACTTTAAAGAAGACTGCCATTGTTTACTTTTAAAATGCTGACACATGTGTCCTTGTACTTTATGGGTCACTGACCCAGAACAAGTACAGAGATGAGGAATTCTGACTTTTCTCTATTCATTGGCTGCATGCTTGCTCTGGGTCTGAGACTCAAAACGAAAAAAGAATAATAATAATAATAATAAAAAAAAGAAACATCAGCATAACAGCCAGGAAATTAGCATTTTCAGAAAGTGGCTAGCGATGACTGCCTGGTTCTTTCACAACAGGAACACTTTAACGTCTAACACAATGTAATAAAAAAAATTGCAAGGCAGTAACAGTACATAACCAATACAATAAAGTATACGTAAAGACAAATTTTAATTCATTTATTTATTTTTAGAGTAATGTTTTCTTTTGTTGATTGCTTTCTTTACCTTCTGTGAGATGTAACAGGAAATAATAATACAATATTACCAAAAGTATTGGGACACCTGCCTTTAAACGCACATAAACTTTGATGACATCCCAGTCTTAGTCCATAGAGTTCAATAGGGGCCTAATGGCATCTCAGTCTTAAGCCTCGTACACACGGGACAACGGTTGTATACAACAGGTCGTACTCACGACCGTTGTATGCGAAATCGATCGTTCGTATGCGCGATTAGAACAGTCGACATACGACGGTCGTACAAGGGGAGTTGTATGAGCAGACTAGAAAACTTGGTCATACCAACAAGCGCTCATACGACCGTTGTATCGTGTGTACAGAGCAGTTGGTACAACAAGTTGTATTGTGCAAAACACGCATGCTCAGAAGTCAGGAACGGCCGGATGCTAATTACATGTACCTGAATGTTCTTTCTGTGGTCGTACGATCGTGTAGTGCAGTCAGTATGCAAGTTACATTATCCAACATATGATTTGAGACGATCGTAAGTACGATCGTCGTCCCATGTGTACGAGGCTTTAGTCTGTAGTGTTCAATATTGAGTTGGCCCACACTTTGCAGCTATAACAACTTCAACTCTTCAGGGAAGGCTGTCCACAAGGTTTAGGAGTGTGTCTATGGGAATGTTTGACCATTCTTCCAGAAGCGCATTTGTGAGGTCAGGCACAGATGTTGGACGAGAAGGCCTGGCTTGCAGTCTATGTGCGTATAAAGGCAGGCATCCCAATACTTTTGGCAATATAGTCTACTTGAAGCCTTAGGGCCAGCTCATCCCTGAATCGCACAAGAATGCGGTCTGCGTTCCTGTGCGATTCACTGCAGTGCAATTTTCAGCCTTTTCATTTGAACGGCCTGAAATGGCACAAAAAGTAGTACAGTACCATGCAATCCAGTGCAGGCAAATGCACTGCATTTGTGATCTGCATTTGGGATTTTGTTAGGAATATAGACACCGGTAGCAGATCGCACACCTAGTGCTTTTCAAATACAGTGTTGGAAACATACACGGAGCGCAGGTTTCCCGCACCGCACTCTGGTGTGAACGAGCCCTTAGAGTAGTCATGTTAGTGAAATAATTATTCTGATGGGTTAATAAGTTACTACACTCTGAATATTGTACTTTGCACTCCGTAAAAAAGTCAGCAATTCCTCACTGAGACGCATAGGCTTTACTTCATTGTTATTTTTCCTATCTCACTGAGTGAGCCCAATGTGATGACTCCTTTTGTCCAAAACCTTTTATGGAATGAATTAAGCATAGTTTTCTCTGCATGGCATGACACCAATGTCTGAGTGTTCCTGATGAGCTTCAGCACTGCGAGGTGTCCTGAGAAGATCTGAACACAGAAGGAAGGGCAGAGGAGGGATTGGGCAGCCTGCGCTGGGGAGATAAAGAACCTTGGAAAGGTTATAACTGTCACTACATAGAAGGGCACGAATCCTACAGACTCTTACTACAACTAAGAATGGGGAGTTTGAAAGAAAGTTTCCGGACATATATAAGCTATAGAGTGAGGAAGTACTAGTACTGCTGGCAAGTTTTTATTGCTGTCTCTGCTAGGTAAAGTCATCCTCTCTGTCCTGGTGGCCATTGTAAGACAGAATGAAGGGGACTTCAGCAGTCACAGTTGTCACCAGAGAAAAATTAGATAGGAAATAGATAAAAGAGGAAATTGTCCAATGAGGAAACCTATTTAAGTGAAAATTGCCTAATGCTGGCCATACGCGGTTAGAAAATTGTTTGAAAAAGCAATTGATACACTTGATCGCTCGCCTTTCGAAACGTTAGTAGGCTAATTTTGATTCTCGAAATGCAGATTTTATGTCATAAAAACAAACCAACATGTTGAATTTTTTTGTGAAACGAACGATCAGTAGTGAAATGAATCGAAAACAGTTCGAATAGATCTACAGCACATGCACATGTTAAAATGTAACCCCCAGATCATGTAATCAATCGATGAAAAATCTACTATTTACAGTTGTGCTCATAAGAATTTATGGTTTCTTGGCCAATTTTCAGAGAATCTGAATAACACAAACATTTCTTTCATCCCCAAATGATCAGCAATCCACCTCAGTTTTTTCCCAGGCCTTGTTGACTCATCACTCCAAATGACTTTGTGCCAGCAGGTTTGAGGCTTGTCTCTGTGCTGTTTGGCGTATTGTAAGCGGGATACTTTGTTGCGTTTGCATAGTAAGGGCTTTCTTCTGGCGACTTGACCATGCAGCCCATCTTTCTTCTATTATGTATCTTGAAACAGCCACACCACATGGTTTTCAGAGGGTCCTGTATTTCACCTGAAGTTATTTGTGGGTTTTTCTTTGCATTTCTTTCACTCATGGTTAGTGTTTGGCTGAAGCCATTTATTATCAATCGACTGTGTTTACTCGTTTTAAATCATAATGGCAACAGAAACTACCCAAATTACCCTGATCAAAATTTTACATACCCTGGTGATTTTGGCCTGATAATATGCACACAAGTTGACACAACAGGGTTTGATTAGCTATTAAAGGTAACCATCCTCATCTGTGATCTGTTTGCTTGTAATTAGTGTGTGTATAAAAGGTCAATAAGTTTCTGAACTCCTGAGAGACCCTTGCATCTTTTATCCAGTGCTGCGCTGACATTTCTGGATTCTGAGTCATGGGGAAAGCAATATAATTGTCAAAGGATCTATGGGCAAAGGTAATGAACTGTATAAAACAGGAAAGGGATATAAAAAGATATCAAAGGAATTGAGAATGCTAATCAGCAGTGTTCAAACTCTATTAAGAAGTGGAAAATGAGGGGTTCTGTTGAAACCAAACCACGATCAGGTAGACCAACTAAAATTTCAGCCACAACTGCCAGCAAAACTGTTTGGGATGCAAAGAAAAACCCACAAATAACTTCAGGTGAAATACAGGACCCTCTGAAACCATGTGGTGTGGCTGTTTCAAGATACATAATAGAAGAAAGATGGGCTGCATGGTCGAGTCGCCAGAAGAAAGCCATTACTATGCAAACGCCACAAAGTATCCCGCTTACAATACGCCAAACAGCACAGAGACAAGCCTCAAACCTGCTGGCACAAAGTCATTTGGAGTGATGAGTCAACAAGGCCTGGGAAAAACTGAGGTGGATTGCTGATCTTTTGGGGATGTGTGAGCTACAAAGGCACAGGGAATTTGGTCAAAATTGATGGCAAGGTGAATGCAGAACGTTATCAAAAAATACTGGAGGAACATTTGCATTCACCAGCCGGACAGCTGCGCATGGGACGTACTGTCACAATCCAACATGACAATAATCCAAAACACAAGGCCAAGTCCACCTGTCATTGGCTACAGCTGAATAAAGTGAAGGTTCTGGAGTGGCCATCTCAGCCTCCTGACCTCAATATCATTGAGCCACTCTGGGGAGATCTCAAACATGCAGTTCATGCAAGACAGCCAAAGAATTTCCAGGAACTGGAGGCTTTTTCCAAGAGGAATGAGCAGCTTTACCATCTGAGAAGGTAAAGAACCTTGTCTACAAATACCACAAAATACTTCAAGATGTCATTGATGTTAAAGGAGGTAATACATGGAATTAAGAACTGGGGTATGTAAACTTTTGATAAGGGTCATTTAGGTAGTTTCTGTTGTCATGTTGTCATTATAATTTAAAAAGAGTAAAAATAAATGGCTTCAGCCAAACACTAACCATGAGTGAAAGAAATGTTTTGATGTTATCATTCATATTCTCTGAAAAATGAAAGCCAAGAAATCATAAATTCTGCCAGGGTATGTACACTTATGAGCACAACTGTATGTTGTTATTGATTGATAATATGCCAATAATTAGGCTACATCTATTGATACAATGATTGTGTTATCGCATGCACGATAGACAGATCTTTACAAATCCAACCTTTTTTTAAAATAACGTTTTCTTTATTTTAAATGCTTTTTAATTGAACAGGCCAAATCCCATGTCTTCATTAAACTTCTCAGACTCCTCCTTCTGCTCTTCCTTTTTATTTGTTTTTAGCACCCGGTGCAGCAGAGGCAATCTTCTTGCCTTTCAGCTCACTAATTACCTTCTCGCATGCTTCTTGTCCAGCTCAATGCCAACGCTGTCCAGAATCTTCTTTAGGTCAGCAACTGAAGGGTTGTTATTACCGCCAAGAATGGCCAAAGGATAGGAAACTATGTAACGCATCTTCACAGAGGACTTTGTAGAGCTACGAAGCAGAGAGAGTCAGCAGAACGCATACTTCCTTTATGGAGGACTGGGGAAAGATGTAACCATTTTTTGGAACAATTTTCTAAACATGTATGGCCAGCATTAGAGCAGATTACAATCACTTTATAGAGATTTTCCTGTAGTATATGAGATACAAATATAACATCTTCTCAAAGGTACACAAACAGCGTGTTATTTAACACTTCCCTACACATTTTTGTGGTGCGCTAAATCATGAGCATTAAGGGCATGTTATATTGTGCATTAGCATGCCTTGTGCAAGGGCAGCCAATGGGAAATAATAGACTGTCAATGTACCCAAACATCCTGAAAATAAGATATGTCACAAAATGTCAAGCAGTGCAGTGCACTATGGTGCTTTTTTGTGCATTGGCAGACTGCAAAGCATGTGGGGTGCCATTAAAAAACAAAGTAGGAATGCAATAGTCTCAATGGGTCCCAAAGACAAGTTTTGGCTATACATTCACTTTAGCATACTACAGTCCACTCAAAGCTACCCTATTGCGGTGCATAGCAGTAACGTGCACCCTACCACAATGCATTATACAGCATTAGTAAACTGCAGTGCCATCCATTTTCAAAGGAAATGCACCTCCAAAGCACATGCATTGTAATGCATTGCAATGCTCATCAACAAGCCACCATGCTTTGTGGTGCACTGTGTCTAAAAAGAAAATGGTGCTTGTCCAATTTTTGGTGGGTGAATGGCTTGCCTTAACACAACACAAGTTAATGTGTAACATAATGTGTACTTGGCGTTATTCAGACAGGCGTACCTATCCATCCAACTGTATGCACAGAATGCACAGGTTTTGTGTGCATCCATGTGCTGGCAGTCCAATTTATGTCTATTGGGATACAGTGGCAGAAAAGGAGACAGCTGCTGGTCCCAATTATACAGCCGTGCAGGTGCATGTCCCTGAAAGCAAACAGCATGAGTTCAGGGACACACACCTGTACCTGGACGGCTGTCAAATTGGGACCAGCGTCTGTTTCCGTGCAGCTGCTGCATCCCAAAATAAATGAATGGGACTGACTGCTTAAGGATGCACGGAACACCTGAGCATCCTCTGTGGGCAAAGACAATCCTTTGCACAAGTGTATGGGTAGGTACACCCACATGAAGTTCTGAGCCCAGGTTCACACTATAGCGATCTCAGACATCACATGTGATTTGCATCTGCACCGCAGGTGTCGATCACATGCGATGTCTGTGTCATGCGACTGAACTCGATTGGACTTTTTTCCCCTGCACTGGAATCGGTTCTCACCCATGTGATCCAATTCCTGTCCAAATCCACAGTCCACACTGCGATCTGTGAACCGATCTGGGAGTGTCATTAACATTGTATTGACACTCGCAGCGTGTCAGTGTGAACTGCCTGCGGGAGAAATGCGATGCGTGAACTGGCGATGCAATCTCTCTGGTTATCGCATCACTACAGTGTGAATCTAGGCTTAATGTGCATACTTGGTGCACATAGAGTCTGGCGCAGCTGTGCATAGTAACCAATCAGCTTCTAACTTCAGCTTGTTCTATTAAGCTTTTACAATTAGGCCCCTTTCACACGATCGGACCGCTAGGATTCGTCTGTCAGTTTTTCAGACGGATCCGAGCGGGCCACCCATAGACCTCTATGGGCAGTCGGATGTCAGTGGAGATGTGTCCGCTGACATCCGATCTGACATGATCCACTCAAAATAGATGTATGGGTGATACGTTCACCCATCCGTCTAGTGGATCGGATAGGATGGGATCGGATGAAAACGGACAGGTGGATCCGTTTCCATCTGATCTCCCCATAGAGGAGAGCGGGGAGCTGACCGGTCCATCCCTGCACAGAGTGCAGAGATGGAGCTGTCATCCGCAGACTCAGCGGAGATCATCGGAGATCTCCTGCTGAGCTGGCGGATCCCTCTGAGCGGATACGCTCAGTGTGAAAGGGGCCTAAAACAGGAAGCTGATTGGTTACTATGCACAGTTGCAACAAATTCTGTGAGCACCAGTTTTAGGAGATCTCCCCCAATGGGCCTAATTCACTATATCGCGAATATGCGATCGCATAACGCTCAAAAATAACGCCCATGAAAGCCAATTAGCATATCACATAGGCGATCGCGCGAACGCAAAATCGCGTATTTGCCGCGAATATGCCTTCTTATATGGGAATAGCTGATGTCAACTGTGCTTGAACCTGCAGAATCCATTGAAGGCTTGTATGAACATGATTTGCTTGAAAAAAGTGTATGGGAACTACCGCAGCAAAATTGAAAATATAATGCTGCATACAATGCAAGGTGTGCTGATTAGAGTTGAGCGAACCTCTGGAAGTTCGGGTTCTGCTGGTCCGTCCGAACTTCGGGACAAAGTCCGGGTCCGGGTCCGGACGGAACCCGAACGATCGCACGGACAACGAACCCCATTGAAATCAATGGGGACCCGAACTTTTATGCACAAAAATGGCTGTAACAAAGTCCTGGAAAGCCCCAGAGGGCTGCAAAAGGAAGTAAAATGGGGGTAAGGGTAGGGCAAGTGCCCTACAAAAAAATGGGGACAGGGAAATAACTGTAAATATTTTTAAAAAAATAAAAACATAAAAAAAGCAAAAATGGAGGTGAATGTGGATCATCTTCAAACTGTGTCTGAAAAGTATTAATTAATGGTAGAAGCCATATAACTGTTCTAAAATCATCTTCAAACTAGGGCAAGTGCCCTACAAATAAATGGGGATA
>BLSH010026835.1:1704342-1717804 GCA_018402905.1 Glandirana rugosa
CAAGCATTCAGCCCCTGACGGACGTAAGGTCGTTAAACCCTTGGGGGACTCTCTAGGGGTCTGTAATACGTAAGGGTTTTACAATTACAAGTTAAATAAAATCGATTTATAACTTTGACAATTCCGAATATGTCATATGTAAAATAAAGTTACTGAAACTTTAATTTTATGTCGTAGTATACAAGAAAATTATATGACAAATGACACACATACATATATCACACAAATATATATGTCAACATACGTTTTCAAATCCTTGGGGACTGTTAAAGGTACTAACAGTAAATATTTATAAACCTACAAACCTAGTCGTTAAAGTAAAACTAGATAGTTTATTGACTTCCCGTGTCATTATAAAGTCATCGCTTTACTCCAAATAAACCGGTGGGAACAGTAAAACAACTAAACTTACGCACCTGTCTATGAAGTTCAAGGCTTAATGAGCTCACCAAACCAATTGTGTGTTCCAATTAATCAGTGCTAAGTAGTTACAGGCATTCAAATCAACAAAATGACAAGGGTGGCCAAATAAACCTCATTTCGCTACTGAAATATTACTGTGCCCTTCAGTTATTTGATAGATCAAAATGAAATTGCTGATCCAAACATCCAAATATTTATAAATGACAATCATGGAAATTGTCAGGGGTTCCTAAACTTTTGCATACAACTGTATATATAAACACACTATATACATACACACAGTAAACAGTATATTAAAAGAACATATGATGCTGTATTTTAATTTCAAAGTCATTGAAATAAAATGTATACTGTATAAGCCTTAACAGTTTCAATATTTAGCTAAAATAAATTGAACATTAACATTTTGGGAATGCATAATGTCTGGGGATCTCTCAGGGGGTTCCCAAATTGCTGGAATGCA
The DNA here is from genome assembly GCA_018402905.1 of Glandirana rugosa. NCBI lineage: Eukaryota > Metazoa > Chordata > Amphibia > Anura > Ranidae > Glandirana > Glandirana rugosa. The sequence goes on from BLSH010026835.1 coordinate 1,705,229, forward strand.
GGCAGTCCCCGACTTACGAACATCCGAGTTACGAACGACTCCTACTTACAAACGGGGGTGGTGTGAAGTCACTGCTGGCCGCTTGCACTCAACACTGGTCCCGGATACGGCCGAGCAGCACCAGACACATCCCACAGTGCTGCATAGCATAGCCATGAGAGCCCCATATAGCACAACTGCACACATAGCAGTGCCCGGAACATCCCACATCACTGCACAGGTTGAAGTTACACTTACAAATGTACAGTTCCGTCTTACGAACAAATTCGATTTACAAACGAACCTACAGTCCATAACCCGTTCGTAACTCTGGGACTGCCTGTGCTAACTTCTTATTTAACCTCCCTGGCGGTATGATTATTTCAGATTTTTGGTGCTGAAAGCGGTACGATTATTTTGCATGAAAATTTGGCGTTTTATATTGTAGGCATGTAATTCTTAGGAATAACTCACTTAAATCTGCCCAAACAAGAGTCTAGTAGACATCCCGGGTATGAATAAGTTTGAAAAATGAAATCATAAATTATAATATAATAAATAACTAAAAATAATTATCAAAAATAATAATATAATAGTAATAAAATGTATTCAATAATGTAATCAAACCAAAAACGCAGAAATTTGCTCATTTGCAGAATTGTCGCTGTCGTCACTTTCAGTTTCTGATGATAAATTTCCACAAAAATCAGTATCACTCAATTCTGCAAATGATTCTTATTTACTATCGCTGTTTTCTAGCTGATCAAAAAACACTTTTGACGCAAAGGGACACTTTTTGGTTGCTCTCATGTTTCCAGGCAGAAAGAATGACATTTATTATATAAAAGTGCATGCAGGGCTCTGGGCAAACCACTAGGGACAAAGGGGATGTGTAATGATTTCATACAGTAATGTAATCTATAAGATTATAGTGTACTGTATGTGCTGTGTGTGTTTCACTTTTTGAATTTCCCGCCGGTCTCCGTCCCCGTGCGACGCGACGCTCGCAGGGAACGGAGCCCGGCACACAGAGGCATCGGAGCGGCGGACACAGCTAACAGACACGACGGGGGACATCGCTGGATCCAGGGGACAAGGTGAGTAGCGCTGCCTGGATCCAGCAATGCAATCCCGAGTGTGGCTCGGGGTTACCGTTCTTGGTACTGAAAATCCACCCCGAGCCACACTCGGGAACACCGCCAGGGAGGTTAATGAGAAACTGCACCAGTCAGTGATTTATTAATGCTGCCAACTCTGCAATTGTCTTTAGGTCAGAAAGATCACACAACTGGTCTTCTTCAGAGTAATCTATAATCCTCCGGCAGTCATAATCCAGACAGTACTGGGCGTTGTGACAAACAGCCCATGTCAGTTGTGGATGGAGTATATCTGCCGCATAGAATCTTGAGATTCTTAAGGTAAATGGGTGGCAGGGAGAAGTCTGTAGGCAGCAAGGGGTTAAGTATTGGTCACACCTTGCTCCCCAGCTGGGGTATAATTTTGCCTGACCTGGGTGTAATCAGGGTGGTGCTGAGAGAGAAGGAGCAGGCTGTGAGTGAACATTCCTGCAGGACTGAAGCAGACCCAGTGAGGTCTATCTGGTAGCCAGGAGGCTTTTTATTCATGTAATGGACTTTTGTTTTGGGATTGTTCTCTACCCCTGCGAAGGAAGCCTGTTATCCTTTATTTTCTGAATGAATAAACATGGGCAGGAAGCCCTTAACCTGACATACGGCTGGATTACATTTTTGAAAACCTCTTCACTTGAAGCTAATCACCCACAGAGTGTACACCTTGCAGGCTGTGCTGGGTAACTTCTTCTACCTCTGCATCCTACATCACCAATCACATTCAACCAAGTTTGAATCTGATTGGTGGCTGGAAATAACTTTTTTACTGGCATTTATTTATATATAAGGCTATCTGTAGGCAGGTGCAGTCTACTTTCTCTACAGTGTGTGGCGCTCAAGCGCAGCGAACATGGTTCCTCTATGGTTCCCTGAGTCACTGGGGCAGCTATCTGACTGGATACTGGCACCCCATGTGACTCTGGGGGCTTTCCTGGGTCAGGCAGCATCTATTTAAGACCCTCGCTCTCAGGCTTGGCATACACTTTGTGTGTGGGTAGTGTAGGGACAGGTCACCCTTCTGTTAGGGACAGTACTAGCCATAGGGAGAGGTTCCAGAGGAGTTGGGCAAGAACTGGCATACACTATCCTTCCTGGAAACCTCCCCGTTTGGGTGCAGATTGGCCGTGCGTCATTCCACCCCGTAGGACAGATGCTGCTGGTGCACTAGAGACCTACTGTTCTACCCTTCATTGCAACATTCTGTGAGCGTGCCAGGTTGGGCTGTTTTCCCACCGGGTAGTTGTGCTTTGATGAACTTTAATTTAAATACAGTTCTGTTACTGCAACTGGACTCTGAGTGTTTACTGCCACTGATGCTGTACCTACCCAGTGGTGTATTTAGGTTTTGCGCTGCCCTAGGCCTGACTAAACTCATGTCCGTCCGTCCGCCCCCCCCCCCACAGTTGCGGAACGCCGGCTGCCCACACAACAACTCATTGTTTGGGGTCTGCCGCCTGGGCCCTTTGGGACGCCGGGACCCCTACATATGTATGGGCTGCCCCCCTCTGATGTTGGCCCTGCCTGTATTATCATACTGGCAGCACTAAAAGTGCAAGCTGGCGGGGACTCTTTTCGTGCTGCCCCCCTGCCAAGTGCCGCCCTAGGCCTGGGCCTTGTTGGCCTAGGCCAAGATACAGCGTTGCATCTACCCATATGTCTGTATAGTGGGGAGCCAGCATAGAGTGTGCGGTGGGCATGTATGGGAATCCCACCCTTGCATTAGCTTGTTAGAAAAAAGGGTTCTCAGATCCCTAGATGGCCAGTGGCCAGTAGAAGTGAGCGGGGGGATGGTCTACTACAGTGTTTCCCAACCTTTTTTCAGTCGGGCACCCTTTAAAAGTCTGCACAATTTTACTGAACCCCATTCTGAAATGTAAAAAAAATGAAACTTATAGTTTTACATAGCTTAGCAACATCCACACACACGCAGGACACCCAACGTAGGAGGTGATAAATTCTTCCAAAACAAACACACCTTTGCACACTGGTACTGACTAGTATTCCAATGTTTCTCTTCTGTCCCAGGTTCTTTCCCTCACTTTGTTAATGTGATCCAAGTGTTGATGGAGAAGGGCATGTAAGGGGCAAACAAGGATACCAATGCAGGCGCCCGACAACCTTCTTATCAACCGATGAAATCATTGGTTGTTACGACGATGGCGGCGTAATGGCATACAATGAAAACCTGTGCCTTGTATACAATTTTTGGGTAATTTTTAGGCATTTTGCTAAGGCACACCTAAACAAAGGCACCCTGGTTGAAAAAGTTTGGTCTAGTACCACAATGCCTGGGTGGAAAACTAAAGTACTGAGAGCTATGCTGTCTGTATGTAACTCATGGCTTCATTTTCAATTTTAGAATGGATTTGCGAAGACAGTCCTATATTCTTGCTCTTGGTCCCACCAATGTTGTATCCTGGGCCATGTCCAAGTTGCTGCACATGTGTAGGATCGGGGCAGCAATGGGGCGCTCCCTCATATTTAATGCATACTGTTAGGTCAATTTGGTTGGTCGCAGGCTGGTTGGTAAGTTGAGCTTGGAAATTGTGAAACTCAAACAATAAAAACCTGAACTTGGCTCAGCCTACACCTCTCTAAAAATCATGCTCACTGCACGCACAAGAAAGGTTCAAAACGTTTATTGATACACCTCTGATTCCTCCTGTATTGAATTGTTTTGTAATTGTACTGTCTGCCCTAATATTGTAAAGCTCTGCCCAAACTGTCGGCGCTATACAAATCCTGTATAATAATAATGAGACTAATAAGAAAAAGCAAATCCGACAATAAAAATGTATGTATATATATATATATATATATATATATATAAAAAAAGCACCACGCCAAACAGATAATACAAAAAATCAATCAATAATGATAATAGCAGCTGCCTAATAAAGATAAAACCTAAAACACCGTGAATTCATAACGTGAACAAATGATTCACAGCAGCGCAAGTGTTTAAATAACACCCTTGAGAAATAGTTCATGAAAATAGTTCATAAAATAGTGAATATATATTCCAACATTCAAAGATAGTCCAGACAGTGTATGTGTGGATGTAACAGACACCCTTAAGCCTTCCTCCACCATGCACCAGTGTCTCCCACCACCCAATAATACTGAGGCTCACCAAACGTCAATGAAAAACCAGCATAGACCGTCCAATATAGGCGTCAATCATTCAGGAAAGGCAATTCCTCCACTCCTATATTAGTCTATGTGGAGTCTCCACTCATGTACGGGAACAAAAAAAAAACTCATAGTGCAACACCATACCACTTAGTATAAAACATTTATTGAATAAGCTATTGCTCGTACATTTTAAAAGCCAACATATCGCATAATAATTAGGTTACTGGTGCGTTACCGTGCCGCCTGTCCGACTTGCATCATGCTGCTCCGGTCACACATCCAGTTCCCTCAAAGTTGCAGTGTAGTCACTACCCTTGGATGCATTTCGTCATATCCGACTTGTTCACCAGGTTCACGGTGGAGGAAGGCTTAAGGGTGTCTGTTACATCCACACATACACTGTCTGATCACAGATGTTTTCTGGACTATCTTTGAATGTTGGAATACATATTCACTAATTTATGAACTATTTTCATGAACTATTTCTCAAGGGTGTTATTTAAACACTTGCGCTGCTATGAATCATTTGTGCACGTTATGAATTCACTGTGTTTTAACCTCCCTGGCGGTATGATTATGTCAGATTTTTGGTGCTGAAAGCGGTACGATTATTTTGCATGGATATTTGGCGTTTTATATTGTAGGCCTGTAATTCTTAGGAATAACTCACTTAAATCTGTCCAAACAAGAGTCTAGTAGATATCCCGGGTATGATAAAGTTTGAAAAATGAAATCATAAATTATAATATAATAAATAACTAAAAATAATTATCAAAAATAATAACGTAATAGTAATAAAATGTATTCAATAATGTAATCAAACAAAAAACACTGAAATTTGCTCAGTTGCAGAATTGTCGCTGTCGTCACTTTCAGTTTCTGATGATAAATTTCCCCAAAAATCAGTATCTCAATTCTGCAAATGATTCTTATTTACTATCGCTGTTTTCTAGCCGATCAAAAACCACTTTTGACGTAAAGGGACACTTTTTGGTTGCTATGGACATTCTCATGTTTCCAGGCAGAAAGAATGACATTTATTATATAAAAGTGCATGCAGGGCTCTGGGCAAACCACTAGGGACAAAGGGGATGTGAAATGTTTTCATACAGTAATGTAATCTATAAGATTACAGTGTACTGTATGTGCTGTGTGTGTTTCACTTTTTGAATTTCCCGCCGGTCTCCGTCCCCATGCGACGCGACGCTCGCAGGGAACGGAGCCCGGCACACAGAGGCATCGGGCGGCGGACACAGCCCACAGACACTGCGGGGGACATCGCTGGATCCAGGGGACAAGGTGAGTAGCGTGCCTGGATCCAGCAATGCAATCCCGAGTGTGGTTCGGGGTTACCGCTAATGGTACTGAAATTCCACCCCAAGCCACACTCGGGATTACCGCCAGGGAGGTTAAATAAGAAAAAGCAGTTCAGGTGAACACATAGTCAGAAGAAAAAATGTGGGTTAAAAAAACCCAAACCCCCTCCTCCCTGTCTCTCCCCTCCAAATTCCTGACCCTGAAGGATGGAAAATAGGGATTCAGTGGGACAATGGGAAGCAAATTGGCTGCTGGATAGCCCAAGGGTATTGTCACAGGGCTGGTATGGGTATGATGAAGAGGTGAATACCAATGATGGTAAGTATTAAATCCAAACTAGGTTGGTAAACTGGTGACTGGGTGTCTGAAGAAAACAATGGTGGGGACAATGTAGATCCCAGCAAGTAAGGGCTGGAGCGGTGGTCCAGAGGGGGTGCTACATCAGTGCTTAGGGCATCCCTGGTGTGGATAATATCCTAGGAGGGATTCCAATGATGCACTACCCCCGCGCATCATTATCCTATAGCCCAGTGGTTATCAACTCCTGTCCTCGGCACCCACTAACAAGCCAGGTTTGTAGGATAACTGAAATGCATCACAGGTGATAGCATGTGCTGCTCAGTGATTGCAGTATTCTAGTTTGCATCTCCCCAAGGTAATACTTAAAATCTGGTCTGTTGGTGGGTCCTGAGAACAGGAGTTGAGAATCACTGCTACAGCCCTAGGGAAAAACAGTCCTGGTCAAAACAAGACCCATTTGTAATCCATATATATGCAGATCCAACAAGGTTGTATACCGATACCCCAAGGTCTGATACGTAAAAGTTGCCGCGTTTACGAATGATGAGAATTCATTTATGATTCAAATTGGGCCAAAAGTGTCCATATTTTGTGTGGCCACCATTCATTTTCCAGCACTCTTGGGCATGGAGTTAACCAGAGCTTCACAGGTTGCCACTGGAGTCCTCTTCCACTCCTCCATGATGAAATCACAGAGCTGGTGAATGTCAGAAACCTTGCGCTCCTCCACCTTCTGTTTGAGGATGCCCCACAGATGCTCAATAGGGTTTAGGTCTGAAGACATACTTGGCCAGTTCATCACCTTTACCCTCAGCTTCTTTAGCAAGGCAGTGGTCGTCTTGGAGCGGTTTGGGGTCGTTATCATGTTGGAATACTGCTCTGCGGCCCAGTCTCTGAAGGGAGGGGATCATGTTCTGCTTCAGTATGTCACAGTACATGTTGGCATTCATGGTTCCCTCAATGAACAGTAGCTCCCCAGTGCCAGCAGCACTCATGCAGCCCCAGACCATGACAATCCCACCACCATGCTTGACTGTAGGCAAGACACACTGGACTTTGCACTCCTGGTTGCCACCACACACGCTCGACACCATCTGAACCAAATAAGTTTATCATGGTCTCATCAGACCATAGGACATGGTTCCAGTAATCCATGTCCTTAGTCTGTTTGTCTTCAGCAAACTGTTTGCGGGCTTTCTTGTGCATCTTTAGAAAAGGCTTCCTTCTGGGATGACAGCCATGCAGGCCAAATTTGATTCAGTGTACGGCGTATGGTCTGAGCGCTGACAGGCTGACCCCCCACCCCTTCACCCTCTGCAGCAATGCTGGCAGCACTCATGTGTATATTTCCCAAAGACAACCTTTGAATATGACGCTGAGCACGTGCACTCAACTTCTTTGGTCGACCATGGCGAGGCCTGTTCTGAGTGGAACCTGTCCTGTTAAACCAATGTATGGTCTTGGCCACCGTGCTGTAGATCAGTTTCAGGGTCTTGGCAATCTTCTTATAGCCCAGGCCATCTTTATGTAGAGCAACAATTCTTTTTTTAAGATCCTCAGAGAGTTCTTTGCCATGAGGTGCCATGTTGGACTTGCAGGAACTACTATGAGAGAGTGGGAGCGATAACATCAAATTTAACACACCTGCTCCCCATTCACACCTGAGACCTTGTAACACTAACGAGTCACATGACACCGGGGAGGGAAATGGCTAATTGGGCCCAATTTGGACATTTTCACTTACTCATTTCATTACTCAGGTGAACTCATTTTTGTTGCCTGCGGTTTAGGCATTAATGGCTGTGTGCTGAGTTATTTTGAGGGGACAGCAAATTTACACTGTTATACAAGCTGTACCCTCACTGATTTACATTATAGCAAAGTGTAATTTCTTCAGTGTTGTCACATGAAAAGATAGAATAAAATATTTACAAAAATGTGAGGGGTGTACTCACTTTTGTGAGATACTGTATATATGTGTATGTATGTACAAAAAGGGAGGGTTTTGTGTTTATTGGTTGGCTGTTTGTACTGGCAGTGATTAGTGTACACAATACTAAATAGTCTGGGCAGAAAAGGAAAAAACAAAAAATGGAGGGAAGAAAAGTTGTTATATAGCATACAGCTCAATCAGCTTCCTTCCTTCTTCTCTTCCTTTGTTGTCAATTTCCTTCAGATTTACCAAAACCATGTAGTGCAAGGGCTGGCCTGATTGCATACAAATTGAAACTCCTAAGGCACAGGTGTCAAACACAAGACCCGGGGGCCAAATCCGGCCCTCCGGGTCATTTCATGTGGCCCTCACTCCTTTCCTGCAGCTGCAGCACTCCCCTCATCTCCACCACCCCCTGTCTCAACAGTCGGCCGCAGAGTGGAGGACAGAACATCCTTCAGATCCTGCTCCTCTATGTGCAGCTGCAGCACCCCCTCATCTTCACCTCCCCTGATCTCAGCATTCAGAAGACTCCAGCTCTCCTCTGGTCCTCCTCTAGACCCTGCTCTTTCTGCTTCCCAACTCTGCCCCCATTGTGATGCAAGGAAGGGTGGGGAACCCTTAACTTCTGATGGTGGGAGGCGGGGGCTCTTGGCATCTGATGTAAGGGGGGGTGGTGCTCTGGACATCTAGTCTTACATATACAACGGCCCTTTCAGGGCGACCATAATGCTGATACGGCCCACAATGAAATCAAGGTTTGACCTCATATTTTATGGTTTTGGTAAATCTGAAGGAAACAATCTACAAAAAAATTGGATAGTGTGCAAAGTATATGCAGTTTTCTCTGAGGCAGCCAGGTTTGGTTAGGCTGATCAACTGTCAGACTTGGGTAGTACCTAACCTTATATGAGGCAGGTTAACAAAGTAACCATGTACAGTACATGCAGTTTTGCTGAGGCATATATTCTGGTAAATTTTGGTAGTAGATCCTGCCAGGGTAGTTTGTATATTTAAGTGAACAATATAGTGAGGTTGCACCTGCAGTATCCTGATAGGAACAGGAATTACAATATATTCATTTGGGGGGTTATTCAGGGCTCCCTTGGATATAGGTGCGGTAGAGAAAATGCAGTGAATTCCCAGTCCTTTTTGGCTACTTTCACACAGGAGCGTTTTACAGACGCTATTTAGCTAAAAATAGCGTCTGTAAAGCGCTTCAAAAGTCCCCCCCATCCACCCCAATGTGAAAGCCCTGAGTGCTTTCACACTGGGGCGGTGCGCTAGCAGGACGTTACAAAAAGTCCTACAAGCAGCATCTTTGGGGCGGTGAGGGGAGCGGTAATTTACCGCTCCTCTACCGCCCCTGCCATTGAAATGAATGGCAAGCGCTGCCGAAGCGGCTGCACACCGCCTCGGTAGCGCTGAGTGCCGACACTTTTAACCCCGTTTTAACCCCTTGTGGGGGGGGGTTAAAAGTGCCGCACACCCGCCTGCATAGCGGCGCCGTAGCACCGCTATAACAGTGCTAAATCCCCGCTGAGACTAGCGGGGATTTACCGCTACCGCCCGCCAGCCCCAGTGTGAAAGGGGCCTTCAGGAGACAGGTGTGATTGTTACTAGTAGCTAACCAGTCTTGAGCAGATTACTAGTTTTGTAGTAATACAAGTCCCTTCAGATTATAATCCTGCAGAGGGAGGCATTATATTGTGCTCTGTCAGGGAGATTTATTTAACATTTGCCATGTACAGTTAGGCTGCATTCACATTACTGCGTATTATATCGTGGGCAGATTTGCCGCTAATCTGCCCGCAATCTGACAGCGCCAAGGTGTGAATGGCCAACCGCGGAACTCGCATTTGAGATGCTATTCATTTGAATGACACCCCAAAACGCGGTTGCGCATCTGCCGTGATTATCGGGCGATGAAACGTGCTGCAATCGTGGCAATCTGTATCGTGGGACGCATGTCACCCAAGGTGACGCATGTCAGGAGCTACTTTGGGGTGACATGTGTCCTGCAATTGCAGCATGAATTATCACCCGACAATTGCGGCAGACCCGCACCGCGTTTTGAGGTGTCATTTAACTGAATGGCATCTCAAATGCGAGTTCCGTGTTTGGCCATTCACACCTCGGCGCTGTCAAATCATGGGCAGAATCACAGCATATATACCCGCGATATAATACACGGTCATGTGAATGCAGTTTAAGTCTGGAAGTGACTTTAGGACGTGAATTGAGGAGGAGCATACATTATAGGCAGCCGCACCTATCACTAGTGGAGGTTTATTTAGGATCCTCAAGCAGCTCCTGAGATTTGGGAGCTGTATGCTATACAACAGTGGTCTCCGAACTGTGGCCCGGGGGCCGGATGTGGCCTTTTGCTTGGATTTATCTGGCCCTTCAGGCACTATTCAACCAGCTGGCACCATTCCCCCTACTGACACCATCAATGGGGCACTATTTTTCCATTGATACTAACATTGGGCCACTATCTCTTCCATTAAAACCAACGATGGGGCACTGATGCTGGGGCTTTTCCTACTCCCACTGTCCACAGTCCGGCCCCCCTAAAGCCTGAAGGACTGCAAATTGGACCTTTGCTTAGAAAGTTTGGAGATCCCTACTATACAGCAACAGCTAGGAGGTTTTTCCTTTTATTCTTCCCTTTAATTTTTGTTTTTTCCTTCTCTGCCCAGGCTATTTATTATATATTTTATTATATACTATTTAGTATTGTGTACACTAATCACTGGCAATACAGCCAACCAATAAACAAAAGACCCTCCCTTTTTGTGCACACATATATATATACAGTCCAGAAATGTTCTATATAATTTAAGTCTCAGGACAAGTCGCACAAGTGTGAAAGGCCTCTAATAGTTTCAATACCAATGGCCTTTGGTGTGCAGGGTTATATTCTTAAAATGTATAAAGATCCTCCTGCTATAATTATTTACTGGCTTTGTTCCAGTCCTCCTGAAAGTTTTGGGTCTCTCGGCGACCCGACCCCCGCATGTTCCAGCCTATCCGGTTACATTCTCCATGATATAAAACAAATGAAAAACCCAACAGGCAAGGTGTCAGTTCCTCCTAATGAGCACAGCAGGTGTGCGGAACTCAAGAGCAGAGATTTCACCCGAGAGACAGAAGACCCTGTCTGGTTGTTCAACTCTTCATCATCTGCCAAAAGCTGAAAGATCGTTTGTGTGTGGATTGACATTAACCACTTCAGCCCCGGAAGGATTTGACACTTTAGGACCAGAGCACTTTTTGTGATTCGGCACTGCGTCGCTTTAACTGAGAATTGCGCGGTCGTGCGACGTTGTACCCAAACAAAATTTGCGTCCTTTTTTTCCCCACAAATAGAGCTTTATTTTGGTGGTATTTGATCACCTCTGCGTCATTTCTGATCGCCGCTATAAACAAAAGAAGAGCGACAATTTTACAAAAAGACCCAAATTTATTACTTTTTGATAAAATACAAATCCAAATCGGCAAGTGGTTAAGGCCTCATACACACGGGCGTATCTTTAAAATTAAACAAAACGTCGGGCTCGACGTCAAGGAAAAAAAAATCACGTTTTTCGGCGTTCTGCATCGGCGTTAGTGAGCGTAAGTGAGCGTTGGCGTCAATAGGTGTTTTTAAAAAAAAAAATCATCCCTCTGCTATTTTTCAACCTAAAAACGTCGGCGTCAAAAAACGCCGGTACAATATTAGTTGGCGTTTGTTGGCATTAGTTGGCGTTTTGCGGCGTCTGCGTCAAAGAATGCCAAAACGTTACAGCCTCAGAACGCGATGGCCGTGGGTTCTACTTTCAGCTCACTAACGCCGATGCCATATACAGCTCAAAAATGCCGACGTTTTTATGGGGCCATTGACTAACATGGAGAGCTGCAAAAAACGCCAGAAAACGCTGGCGTCAAAAAAGTCTGTGTGTATGAGGCCTAAATATTGGATGTATTAGCGCCGAAATAGTTTTGTTATTAGATCTGAGTGTAGTGAAGGGTTTAATGTGGTGGGATCAGCTCTGCTTCTGTACACACCCAGAACCTACACATACTGGGACGCCGGCGGTGGGATTAGTGAGTGTAATGCGAGTTTTCCAATATGTCATTGCTGGTCAGGAGAGCACAGCGCAGTGCAGACACAGGACAACCTCCACAGTCTACTCCACATTACACCATGCACACTGTGCTATTGTTCTTCCAGCAGCTTAAGCCTCTCCACTTGTATCTGTCCTCTCCAGCTCTTCCTTGCCCTGCCTGATGTTAACCCTGTCCCTATCCATGTTCTTTACAGCCTAATTTTGCTTTCAGCTTCAGGCCTCATACACACGGGCGTATATAAAATAATAAACAAAACGTCGGGCCCGACGTCAAGGAGATAAAGTCGACGTTTTTCGGCGTTATGCATTGGCGTTTTTGAGCGCTAGTGAGCGTCGGCGTCAATAGACGTTTTTTAAAAAAAAAATCATTCCTCTGCTATTTTTCAACCTAAAAACGTTGGCGTCAAAAAACGCCGGAAAACGCCGGTACAATATTAGGTGGCGTTTGTTGGCGTCTGTTGGCGTCTCGTGGCGTTTTGCGGCGCTTTTTGACGTCGTTGCAGCCAAGGAACGCGCTGGTCGTGGGTTCTCTGATACGCCGACGCCATCTACAGCTCAAAAACGCAGATGTATTTTATGTGGCCATTGACTAACATGGGGAGCAGCTAAAAAACGTCAGTAGACGCCGGCGTCAAAATACGCCCGTGTGTATGAGGCCTAAAGGGTTAGG
>BLSH010026835.1:1718213-1732998 GCA_018402905.1 Glandirana rugosa
CCTCGGTTTTGTCGTGGCATGATACACGTACATCAGTTACGGGGGAAATCCCCACCGGTTCACAACACCAAGTATACGAGTGTGACGGGATTTAGTATAGGTATGGTGCGGGCCTCAGTTTTTTCTCCGACCATGAAACCAAAACAAACAAAATAATCCCCTGACTTGAACCTATCCCTAATCCCCACAATACCCTACGGGAATTTTATCTAACTTTTGAACGTGTCCTGGTGATATATGTCGATGCATATATGTAGAGAAGAACAGGAGGTCGTGTGATGAACGAAGAGATATGAGGCCAAACAGAGAGGACGTGCATCAGTGTACCTACCTGTAACGGGTGGTTCTGAAGTCCTGCGCACAGCAATGCAGGCCTCGCCATGTGCTAGTCAGGTTGGAAGAATGGAGAAGGCCTAGTAAATTTCTTTCTGGGCCTGGAACAAGTACTGTGCAGGAGAGACAAACCGGAGTATAGAGAAGCAAGTAGTGTGCTGGAGGACAAGAAGAGATGTATATACGTAGCTGTATATAGTGGTCCTGTGCAAGTTTTCAATCTATTTTAAGGGCATCCCATAACACCCCTAATCCCTATCCAAGTTCAGTCCCCTAATAAAACAAACAAAACCAAAGTACCAGCCTCTTTTTTGACTCCGGGCGTGGTATGGATATGATTTAGGGCAGTGTGAGCATATGAACCACAACACTTGGCCACCCCTAAAGGGGGCATTGACTACATGCACATAGTACGGTGCTGTTTTGGCTCCATGGACTTCAATGGAATTGCATAAATGTGTGAAAGCAGTGGTCTCTCTACAAAGTTCTGACACACCTCCTGCTTAGCCACTTGCCGACTGCCCGCCGCAGCATGACGGCTGCAAAGTGGTTCGTTATCGCAAACCGCTGTCACCTGACGGCGACCGCTATATAACTAGTATTGTGAGCATGCGCGTGCCGCCGGAGGCACGCTCGCGCGCTCACTGTGTTCCGGGGTGGCCAGGGAGCGGGTAGGGTGGACTCGATCGCCGCCGGCGATCTCCGTTCTGACAGAAGGGGAAGGGCTGTGATCACAGGCTTCCTGTATATGGAAGCCGTGATCACTCCCCTCCCCCTGCCAGCCCAGCCCCCATACAGTTAGAACACACTGAGGGAACACAGTTAACCCTTAGAGTGCCCCCTCCAGGTTAACCCCTTCACTGCCAATGGCATTTACACAGTAATGAGTGTATTTTCGTAGCACTGATCGCTGTATAAGTGCCAATGGTCCCAAAAAAGTGTCAAAATGGTCCGACATGTCCACCGCAATATCGCCGTACCGCTAAAAATTGCAGATCGCCGCCATTACTAGTAAAAAATAAAAATCCCAGAAATAAATTCTCGTGGTTCATAAACACGGCAACTTTTGCGCAAACCAATCAATAAACGCTGATTGCGATTTTTTTTTACCCAAAATATGAGGAAGAATATAAATCGGCCAAAACCGATGAAAAAAACATGTTTTTTGATTTAATTTTTTTTGGATTTGTATTTTAGCAAAAAGTAAGAAATTGTTTTTTCCCCCAAAATTTACGCTCTTTTTTTATTTATAGCGGTGATCAGAAATGATGCAGAGGTGATCACCAGAAGAAAGCTCTATTTGTGGGAAAAAAAGGACCATGCAATTGTCAGTTAAAGCGACGCAGTGCCGAATCGCAAAAAGTGCTCTGGTCCTAAAGGGGGAAATCCGCCTGGTGGCCGTTCAACCCCCTCAGATGTGCTCCTCGGTACCAATATTCTACATACCTCAAAAAAGAGAACCCTGCCTTGTGGACTTCTATGGACCATAGATATCTCTGAGTAATATCAATGTTTAATTCACTAATCAAAAAAAGTATAAATGTAGCGTATTCACTATGGAAGATCTGCTTATTTATATTATACAACATTTGATTGGTGAATTAGACATTTAAGGTATTCATAGACATCCATGGTCTGTAGAAGTCCACAAGACAGGGCTCACTTTCTGTTTACGTACGTCGTCCGTCCTGTACCTGGAGCAGCGGCTAAACTGATGTTTTTAAACGTCGGTTTCTAGCTGTCAAGTTAAATCGTTCAGGAGAGGTTGTCAAACGTCCCGTGTATATTAAGCCTATATCGGGATGAAAAATAAAAGTGCCACACCTTAATCAAAGCTAGTGCTCTCCAATCAGCTGTGAGCATGAGCTTTGCTGATTGCAGATTACATCTGGCTGGAGTCAGGCTTTATTATGGACTTTAACCCCTTCTGGACCACCCCTCGCAGATATACTACGTGAATTTGTGCACTAGGTCTTGAGAGTGCGCACGCCGCAGGTGACAAGCTCCCGCTGTGATTGGGCACAGTGGGAGCCAATCAGTGGGTCCGGCAGACTTGATGTCCACTGGGACCCGCTGATCGTTCTCCGGAGAGGCAGAACGGCATTCTGCCTATGTAAACAAGGTAGATCGCCATTCTATTAGTAGGGAAGACAGATATCTTGTGTTTCTGCTATGCAGGAACACAGATCTCTGTCTTCCCGCTGTTAAAGCACCCCCACAGAGCTAGAAAGCACTCCCTAGGAGCACATTTAATCCTTTGATTGCCCCTGATGTTAACCCCTTCCCTGCCAGTGTCATTAGTACAGTGACAGTGCGTTTCTTTAAGCACTGATCACTATATTAGTTGTGTGAGCTACTTACACACGCTACTGTGCATTCGCGACCGAGGTTCCGCCATCTTGGTTTTGGGAAATGGACTTGTTCATAATGACGTTATAAAGCGTAACTATGTCATTTTAAATGTAAGTGCACTACTTTACTATTGATGTTTTGGCCTCATACACACGGGCGTTTTATAATAAATAAGCAAAACGCCAGGTCCGACGTTTTTTAAAAAATCTGAGTTTTTTGCGGCGTTTTGCATCGGCGTTAGCGAGCGTTAGTGAGCGTCGGCGTCAATAGGCGTTTTTTAAAAAAAAATCAGTCCTCTGCTATTTTTCAACCTAAAAACGCCTGCGTCAAAAAACGCTTGTTAACGCCGGTACGGCGTTAGCAAGCGTTAGTGAGCGTTTTGCCGATTGGCGTCAAAAAACGCCAAAACGCTACAGCTACAGAACGCGATGGTCCCGCGTTCTAAAAACAGCTCACTAACGCCGACGCCCTCTACTGCTCACTAACGCCGGCGTTTTTAGAAGGCCATTGAATAACATGGAGAGCTGCAAAAAACGCCTACAAATGCCGGCGTGCAAAACGCCCGTGTGTATGAGGCCTTTATGTTATACCCCGTCCACTGAGCATACATGAGGTTATACTGACGCAACTTCCCTGATTGATGGTTTATCCTACTTGGATGCTGTTTGTTTGGAGCCATGCCTAACGCAGTCTGAGCTATAGTGACGGGATTTAAAGCCTAATGCCCGGCACACACGCTGAGATCAGACGAATGATCGTATGTTTATTTATTTATTTTTTTTGCATGCTAATCTCAGATCGAACCTGAAGAGTTTACTAAAGTCACGAAAATTCTCATACGACAGAATAAATATTCGGAAGTGATATGATGTGTTGTAGTGTATTTGTATTGCATTTTCGAATGACAACTGTACTGATTAAAACGAAAATCGTACAAATTTTTTTTTTTGTGCATGTCCGATCGGATATTATCAGGATGAACTGTCATGATCGGCTCTCGAAAGCTGTGTACTAAGGATCTGATTATCATAAGTTCGCTTTGAAAGTGGTATTTTCGCACAATTTTCTGTGTATTTAATGTGGGAATCACTGTTGAATTATCAGGATTATTTTTGAGCACGGATTCCTTGTTGAGACTTTTCTTCTTTTCTATGGACTATTCTTTTTTTTGATTCACATTATTTTTGATTCGCATATTTTTTGTTTTATTTGTCACATATTTAATTATATGTACACAGCATATGCATAGCGCCACACTTTATTTTCCCACTGTATTAGTGTCACTGGTCCCCAAAAGAGTATCAAAAGTGTCAGTTAGGTGTCCGATTTGTCTGCTGCAATGTCGCAGTCCCGCTTAAAAATCACTGATCGCCGGCATTGCTATTAAAAAATAAATAAATAAAAATTCCATAAGTATATTCCATAGTTTGTAGACGCTATACCTTTTGCGCAAATATACGCTTATTGTTTTTTTTTTTTTTTTACCAAAAACATGTAGCAGAATACATATTGGCCTAAAGTGATAAAGAAATTAGATTTTTTTTAATGTTTTTTATTGGGTATATTTTATAGTAAAAAATATTGTATTTTTTTTTTAACTTCTCACTTCTTTTTGTTTATAGCTCAAAAAATAAAATCCGCAGAGGTGATCAAATACCACCAAAAGAAAGCTCTATTTGTGGGGGAAAAAAAGGACATCAATATTATTTGAGTACAGCATCACACGACAATGCAATTGTCAGTTTAGGGCTCTTTCACACTAGCGGAGCCTGTTTTTATGGGCTCCGCTACTCAGTGGGGATCCATGCGTTTATCCCCGCTGAGCCGGCGGATGACAGGACAGTTTCTGCACTCTGTGCAGAGACTGTCCTGTCACAGCTCCATTCTCCTGTATGGAGAATCAGATGAACACGGACCGTCTGTCCGTGTTCATCTGATCCGATCCGATCCACCAGGCGGATGGAAAATAGGGTTTCCATCCATCTGCTTTTGGCGGATCGGATCGGGTGGCAGCGGACATGTCACCACTGACATCCGTCGCTCCATAGAGAGCAATGGAGCATCCGTTCGGGTCCGCCTGAAAAACTGACAGGCGGACCCGAACGATCCACCTGTGTGAAAGGGGCCTAAGGGCTCTTTCACACGGGCGGATGGTTCGGGTCCGCCTGTCAGTTTTTCAGGCGGACCCGAACGGATGCTCCATTGTCCTCTATGGAGCGACGGATGTCAGCGGTGACATGTCCGCTGACACCCGATCCGCTCCGATCCGCCAAAAACAGACGGATGGAAACCCTATTTTCCATCCGCCTGGCGGGTCGGATCAGATGAACACGGACAGACGGATGGTGTTCATCCGATCCTCCATAGAGGAGAATGGAGCTGTGATGCAGAGACGGTCCTGTAATCCGCCGGCTCAGCGGGGATAAACGGACGGATCCCTGCTGAGCAGCGGAGCCCGTCAAAACGGCCTCCGCTTATGTGAAAGGGGCCTAAAGCAGATCTCTAGTGCAGTGGTTCTCAACCCTGTCCTCATGTACCCCCAGCAGGCCATGTTTGCAGGTTTTCCTTTATCTTGCACAGGTGCTTTAAATCTGAGTCAATGGCTTGGTATTTTGGACAGCTATTTTATCTAAGAAATTCCCAAAACATGGCCTGTTGGGGGTACTTGAGGACAGGGTTGAGAACCACTACTCTAGTCAATATTACAGAATAAAAATAAAAAGCCTGCTATCAGATAAAATATCAAAACCAGCTTATGCTGCAATATTCAGTTTCAATCTAAAGGTTCCCCGTGCTATTAGATGCACTCAGTCTGATGGCACCATTCAACTCACGTCTCTGAGCCCAGGTTGTCCTAGACCCACCCTTGCCTGTGACTGGACAGTGAAAGGAGAAGAGGCACAGTGATCAGGTCGTCTCTCAGTCACTCTGCTTTCTCCTCCTGTTAGCACGTCCTGATTGGCTTAGGGTGCTGCTTCTTCCTTTCACTCTCCAGTTTTGCTGTACATCAGCTGCTATCAGGTCATATTTAGGTACTTACACTGCTTACATTTAACAAATACATTTACCAATGTATTCACTCGTGTCATTTAAACCTACCAAGTGATAAGCTCTAAGGTGGATGTAATCCCTAACAATGAACATTGTTCCCATTTGCTCTGTTAAGTATACAACAGAAAGAATCGTATTCCTTCTATTCAATGAGTGCCAAAAATTCCTGTGTATCTTGCCAGAAATCTTAGGAGCTGATAACATCCTGTGTCGTACCAGGTACACTGTTTCTGTTCCAGGAAATCTCTGTGGACTGCAGAACACCTCCCTTATGTTATGAAGAAGAGGAAAGGGGAAGGTGTTCCGTAGTTATAAATCACATTCTGTCATAGGTGAATGACAACACTGCTCCTCTATATACTAATATGCTGATGATGAGTGAGTGTTTTCACCAAGGACAGGAAGTATGTTACTGACAGGGTCACCTGGTGAAAACAAAGGAAAAAAAGACAGAAGACTAATGCAGCCACCACATGTATAGTTGACTATGTACATGCCATGGTAGATATTCCAACAAACACTACATAATCTGATTAAACAATCTCCTTTAGAATACTAAAACAATGTAATATTAGGACATGCCAATCCATTTGGTTTGTGTTCAATCAAGCAGGCGCTTGCAGATGTTGGTCGTATCTAAAGCCTCGTACACACGGTGCGGCGGTCGTAGGCCCGAACGGCCCAAATCGTATGTTGGCTGATGTATCCCGCGTACTGACATGCACTAAGCGATCGTACGACCAAGCCGAACGTAGTGACGTGTTACGAGCGTATAAAGAGGCTGTTCAGGTGAATGTGATTTGTGAATTAGGAATGTAGGCTTACACGAACGGACACTTCCGGGCGTTCCTGACTTCTGAGAATGCATGTTTTGCACAATACAACTTGTTGGACCAACTTCTCTGTACACACGATACAACGGCCGTACGACCACTTGTTGTACAACCAAAGTTTTCTAGTCTGCTCTTCCAACCACTGTTGTACGACCGGGCGGATGATCGCACAACAAGCGGTCCTAAGACCGTTTTCATACAACCGTCGCACCATGTGTACGGAGCTTAACCACTTCAGCCCCGGAAGGATTTCCAGCTTTAGGACCGGAGCCCTTTTTGCGATTCGGCGCTGCGTCGCTTTAACTGACAATTGCGCGGTCGTGCGACGTTGTACCCAAACGAAATTTGCGTCCTTTTTTTCCCACAAATAGAGCTTTCTTTTGGTGGTATTTGATCACCTCTGCGTCATTTCTGATCGCCGCTATAAACAAAAGAAGAGCGACAATTTTGCAAAAAAACCCAAATTTCTTACTTTTTGCTAAAAATACAAATTCAAAAAAAAATATAAAAAAACATTTTTTTTCACCGTTTTTGGCCGATTTATATTCTTCCTCATATTTGCGATAAAAAAAATCGCAATCTGCGTTTATTGATTGGTTTGCGCAAAAGTGGTCGCGTTTACGGATGATGAGAATTCATTTTTGGGGTTTTTATTTTTTTTTATTTTTTACTAGTAATGGCGACGATCTGCGATTTTTAGCGGTACTGCGATATTGGGGCGGACATGTCGGAACGTTTTGACACTTTTTTGGGACCATTGGCATTTATACAGCGATCAGTGCTATAAAAATGCACTGATTACTGTGTAAATGCCATTGGCAGTGAAGGGGTTAACCTGCAGGGGGCGCGCTAAGGGTTAACTATGTTCCCTGGGCGTGTTATTACTGTATGGGGGCTTGCCTAGCTGGGGAAGGGAAGTGGTCACAGCCTTCACGTACAGGAAGGCTGTGATCACAGCCCTTCCCCCTCACACAGAGCCTCCGGCGGCGCGCGCGCGCTCACAGTGGCTCTGCATCGCGGCCGCCGTCGTATGACGTCGTTTCGCGTTACAGAGCCACTCTGTCGCCGTCAATTGCCGATCAGCCGTCGGCAAGCGGTTAAAGGACATTGTACAATCAGCTTGTATAGTGTATGACCAGCTTTAGATTTACCAAAACTATATAAACTGAAGGCAAACTGTGATGACAAGCCAGAGATCTCTCGATTACCCCATCAACACAGATCTAATGGTGGCCATACACACTTTGATTTTATTATCCGATTGATGTCAAATTCATCAAAATGATCAAACTGGCAAACAACTGAATAGGCACAGCTTCCCTTGTAATCAATTTAGTCTTCATTTAGATTGAATGCGATCAAACTGAATCGATCAACCAAGACACAAAATGTTGCATCTATCGGTAGCGCTGAGATGTTTTGTTCATGAATTTGATCGTAATTTAATCAATCAGATTATGAGAGTGCATGGTGAAAACAAAGATGTGATCAATAAGTTACAATCCTATCTTCAAACTATCAATCAAAATCCAGTTCTAGCGTGTCATATCAATCAGATGGGTTCTAGACTATCCATCTCAACTCTGGAAAATTTTACCCCCTTCATGGCCAGGCCATTTTTTGCTATTCATCAGTGTGCTACTTTAACTGGTAATTGCGCGGTCATGCAACACTGTACCCAAACAAAATTTATATTGTTTTTTTCACACAAACAGAGCTTTCTTTTGGTGGTATTTGATCACTGCTGTTTTTTTAAAATCTCTATTATATAACAGACTGAAAATTTCTGCTACAAAACATCTCATAAAAAAAAAAAATGCATTTCTTCATAAATGTAGTTCAACATGTATTCTGCTACATGTCTTTGGGGGAAAAAAAAGTGACTGACTGGTTTGCGCAAAAGTTATATATACTGGATTTTTTTTCTATTTCTTTTTTATACTAGTAATGGCAGTGATCAGCAACTTATAGTGGGTGGGCAATCTGACATCACCAGTGACACTAATACAGTGATCAGTGCTAATACTATGCACTGTCACTGTACTAATGACACTGGTTCATGTCATTCACTCAGCCGGTCCCACGCAATTGTCAAATTAATTAAATATCGCAGTGCCATATCGCAAAAAATTACCTTGCCACAAAGGGGGGTAAATCTTCAGGAGCATGCAGTGGTCACAGACATATGTGTGACCCCCCCTGCCCAATCATTAGTAAATCTGACCCCACTTTACAGAAATCCCTCACTTGGCAGAAGATTCTGCTCCCCACTATGTTACATTAACCCCTTCCAGCCCAGCCAGTGTCCCTTTAACTGTGTCTTTACCCCTTATCACAGGACCACTGATTGGTTAAGATCATCAGGAGCCATTCCCACCAGCTCCTGATCATTACTAGCAACTGACAGCTCAGTCACTGTGCTGGGAGCATGCAGTGGTCAGCACAAAGACCTCTGCCCCCCCCGTAGGCACATGTGTGCGGCGTGTAGGCGTTAAAGCCCCCCCCCCCCTCTGCTTCCCCAAGGCAAGATGTTAATTTTAGACATGTGCAATGTTAATTAAGTCCTCTGAGATCTACAGGAACATCTCTTTAAATTGATATTTGTTGGACATGAAAAGGCTTCTTGTGACTTCTACAACATTCCAGCTGTGACCCGTCCCCTGGCAAGCTTGACCCATGCCCATCACCAAATGTCCCCTGTCCTTTCTTTGTCCCAAGTCTTATCTGGTGTGACAATTTTGACATTCTTCCTGTCTGTGATCTCTGTTCTCACATAGGTCTAAGAGTAAATCCCTGGCAGAGCTGTGGCTGAATTCACTGTGTATGGAATTCGAATGGAAAGATCTGCTAGTGTTTATTTTCTAAAGAGCTTCAAAGAGCCTTTATTGAAATTATTACTCATGTTCCCCCCAAGGGGGACACTATGTAGACGAGTTACTGCAATAACATGTTTCCTTCCCAGATCCCCGGTACTCGCTGTATTAAAGCCTCCTGAAACACAGCGAGTCGCACTGGCACTTCATAAATAACTAAAATATATTTAAAACATAACATTTTCAGTTGCAGAGTATAATAAAAACAAACACGACTGCACAAATCAGGAAAAATACATCTGCATAAAGACTATTATGACATCACAGCGTACTAAAATAACATTCGAATTCTTCTCTGCGTTTTTAAAGGTAATGGCCCGTACACATGTTCCGAAAATCGGACGAATGGTCGTCTGTTTTTTTTTTTGCATGCTAATCTCAGATCGAATCGGAAAAGTGTACTAAAGTCACGAAAATTCTCGTACGGCAGAATAAAAAATCTGAAGTGATGTCATGTGTTGTAATGTATTGGTAATGTATTTTCAGACGACAAGTGTACTGTTTAACCACTTGCTGACCGCGGCAAAGTGGCTCATTATGGCAAACCGCCGTCACCTGACGGTGGCCGCCATAACTAGTATTGTGAGCGCGCGCCACTGGAGGCGTGCTCACTGTGTTCCGGGGGAGCCAGGGAGCGGGTAGGGCGGACTCTCCGGCTACCCGCGATGGCTCCCCCGCAGTGAAAGAACGGAGGTCCGTGTATGTAAACATGGATCTCCGTTCTGATAGAGGGGGAAGGGCTGTGATCACAGGCTTCCTGTATATGGAAGCCGTGATCACTCCCCTCCCTCTGCCAGCCCAGCTCAGCCCCCATACAGTTAGAACACACTGAGGGAACACAGCTAACCCTTACAGAGCCCCCTCCAGGTTAACCCCTCACTGCCAATGCCATTTTCATAGCACTGAGCACTGCATAAATGCCAATGGTCCCAAAAAAGCATCAAAATGGTCCGACATGTCTGCCACAATATCGCAGTACCGCTAAAAAACGCAGATCACCGCCATTACTAGTAAACAATTAAAAAAAGAAAAACCCCATAAATTAATTCTCACCATTTGTAAACGCGGCAACTTTTGCGCAAACCAATCAATAATCGCAGATTGCGATTTTTTTTTTTACCAAAAATATGAGGAATATAAATCGGCCAAAACTGATGATAAAAAATGTTTTTTTTATATTTTTTTTTTTTGGATTTGTATTTTAGCAAAAAGTAAGAAATCTTTGAGTTTTTCTTTGCAAAATTGCCGCTCTTTTTTTGTTTATAGTGGCGATCAGAAATGACGCAGAGGTGATCAAATATCACCAAAAGAAAGCTCTATTTGTGAGAAAAAAAAGGTGCAAATTTTGTTACGGTACAGCGATGCACGAACGTGTAATTGTCAGTTAAAGCGATGCAGGGCCGAATCGCAAAAAGTGCTCTGGTCCTAAAGGGGGAAATCCTTCCGGGGCTGAAGTGAAAATCGTACGATCTGGTATCCTAGAGAAAAATTTTCATGTTTGTCCGATCGAATAATATCGGATGAACTGTCATGATCGGCTCTCGAAAGCTCCGTGCTAACAATCCGATTATCATATGATCGCTTCGAAAGCTGGATTTTTGGTCGGATTTTCGGATTGTGTGTACAGGGCATAACACTGTACTGTGCGGATATGGAGGCTGCAATTAATCACCCATTCTTCTGAAAATGTTCGTTGACTGGCTGTCACGGTGAATAAACGAAGATTTGATTCAGATTTTCTAATCTGCATGCCTGTTCCAGGTCAGTGACACAAAGGGGAGATTTACTTTTTCTTTTATTGATTACAGGTACTTATATAGCACCCATCAATTTACATATACAGTGCCTTGAAAAAGTATTCATACCCCTTGAAATGTTCCACATTTTGTCATGTTAAACGTAAATGTATTTGATTGGGATTTTATGTGATAGACCAACACAAAGTGGAACATAATTGTGAAGTGGAAGGAAAATGATAAATGGTTTAACATTTTTTTTTACAAATAAATATGTGAAAAGTGTGGGGGGCATTTGTATTCAGCCCCCCTGAGTCAATTACTTTGTAGAACCGCCTTTCGCTGCAATTACAGCTGCAAGTCTTTTTGGGGATGTCTCTACCAGCTTTGCACATCTAGAGAGTGACATTTTTGCCCATTCTAACACATGAATATGCTTTGATCTAAACCATTCCATTGTAGCTCTGGCTGTATGTTTAGGGTCGTTGTCCTGCTGGAAGGTGAACCTCCGCCCCGGAGACTGTAACAGGTTTTCTTCTAAAATTGCCCTGTATTTGGCTACATCCATCTTCCCATCAACTCTGACCAGCTTCCCTGTCCCTACTGAAGAAAAGCATCCCCACAACATGATGCAGCCACCACCATGTTTCACAGTGGGGATGGTGTGTTCAGGGTGATGTGCAGTGTCAGTTTTCCGCCATACAGCATTTTGCTTTTAGGCCAAAAAGTTAAATTTTGGTCTCATCTTACCAAGCACCTTCTTCCACATGTTTGCTGTGTCCCCCACATGGCTTCTTACAAACTGCAAATAGGGCTTCTTATGGATTTCTTTCAACAATGGCTTCTTGCCACTCTTTTATAAAGGCCAGATTTGTGGAAGGCACGACTAATCGTTGTCCTGTGGACAGATTCTCCCACCTGAGCTGTGGATCTCTGCAGCTCCTCCAGAGTTACCATGGGCCTCTTGGCTGCTTCTTTGATTAATGCTCTCCTTGCCTGGCCTGTCAGTTTAGGTGGATGGCCATGTCTTGGTAGGTTGCAATTGTGCCATACTCTTTCCATTTTCAGATGATGAATTGAACAGCGCTCCGTGAGATGTCCAAAGCTTGCGATATTTTTTTTATAACCTAACCCTGCTTTAAACCTCTCCGTATCTTTACTCCTGAACTGTCTGGTGAGTTCCTTGGCCTTCATGATGTTGTTTGTTCACTAAGGCAGGCCATACATGGGTCGAATTTCCAAAGAATTTTCTTTTGAAAATCATTTCTAAGAATTCTCGTTCGAATTTCGCACCATTAGTGGGCTGCAGCAACAGCCGATTTTCGTGCGCCAATCAAATTTGAGAAATCGGGCATGTTGGAAATTTTTTGAAAAGCAAACGATTTTCTAATTAATGATCGTGTGAGAAATGTAATAGGAAAAAGAAATGCACATGAGTACAAGAAAAGAAAATTCTCAGAAAGAAAAGAAAATTCCCAGAAAGAACAGAAGATTTCCAGCCGAATTTCGAATATCAATGGTGGTGCAATCGGATCACAAAACGCACCGTGTATGGCCTACCTAAGGTAACAAACCTCTGAGGACTTCACAGAACAGCTGTATTGATACTGAGATTAAATTACACACAGGACTCTATTTACTAATTAGGTGACTTCTGAAGGCAATTGGTTCCACTAGATTTTAGTTAGAGCCCTTTCACACTGAGCCGCCCGAGCGTCAGCGGTAAAACGCTGCTAATTTAGCAGCACTTTACCGCTGTTATAGCGGTGCTTTGGCAGCACGGTGCTTTTATCTCCTAATAAGGGGTTAAAAGTGCCGGAGCGCAGTACTCCCGGAGCGGCGTACAGCCGCTTCGGAAGCGCTGCCTATTCATTTCAATGGGCAGGGGCGGTGAGGAGTGGTGTATATATCCCTCCCGCACCGCCCCAAAAATGCTGCTTGCAGGAGATTTTTTCCTCTCCTGCAAGCGCACCACCCCAGTGGAAAAGCACTCAGGCTTTCCCACTGGAGTACATAAGGAGGCAGTTTACAGGCGCTTTACAGGCGCTATTTTTAGCTAAATAGCGCCTGTAAAGCGCCTCAGTGTGAAAGGGGTCTTAGGGGTATCAGAGTAAAGGGGGCTGAATACAAATGCATGCCACACTTCTCAGATATTTATTTGTAAAACATTTTGAAAACCATTTATCATTTTCCTTCCACTTCACAATTATGTGCCACTTTGTGTTGGTCTATCATATAAAATCCAAATAAAATACATTTACGTTTTGGGTTGTAACATGACAAAATGTGGAAAATTTCAAGGGGTATGAATACTTTTTCAAGGCACTGTATATTGTACATTCACATCAGTCTCTGCCCTCAAGGAGCGTACAATCTATGGTCCCTAGCTCACATTCATACACATACTAGGGCCAATTATGTGTCATAGACAGGAGCCAATTAACCTTCCAGCATGTCTTTAGGCCCCTTTACACGAGCGGCTGTTCTGCCGTTGCTAAATGCAAGCCAGATACCAGACTCCAAAGCAGGCATTTGTACATTCCGATTAGCAACGATTACGTGCAGCTACGTTTAGCTGCAGTGGAAACATTCTTGACATTTCTGAAGTGCTTCCTATTGATTTTCTATGCTTGTAGCCGTTGCTATCCGTAGGTGATACAGTGCACTGCTTTTACCAGCAGATAGCTGCAGATACGTGCAGATAGCTGCATTACATCGTTCCTGGACACATTCAAATCCATTTTTTCTAATTGTCCTAAATCGTCTGTAACGAAACCGTTGCTAAATGCAGAGTGTGAATGGGGCCATAGGAAAGCATTGTCACAGTATAGCTGAGGTAGATAACTTCATCTATCCGCAGCTAAAAGCTGGATTCTATCCGCCGATCGCTCAACCGACGAGAGGTCGGTGGTAGAAAACCTTCCGCTCATGCTTGATATGTTCAAAAGATTTTTTACTGCCGACCTTCACACCAACGCATAGAATGTCGTTCATTCGCAAAGGATACGACACATATTTTCCATTTTTCAATCAGTCTTTTTTTGTTCACGATATCGATACTGGGTATTGAATATCGAACAGAGCTATAGACCAGCATAAACCCTGATAACCAACAATCTAATAACTCAAATCTGCGCTTAGAATGCTATTATCAATGATATAATAATATTATATAATGTATAAAAAGCAAAACAGACACGCTGATGCAGAAAATATAAAAAATATAAAAATAGCAGCTGCTTAAAATAAACACAATATCTCTAATGGTACCATAAGCTGAAAGGTCACAGGACCCCAGATTAAATGATCCCAGCAGCGCTTATATATAAATAAAACCAGTAATAAAACCAGTCTTTCAATCAATAAAAGGTTTCTATTCAATATTATATAGTCTTTTGTGTGTCTCAAATCTGGGAATCGGGATCGCTTCCAAAGACCATATCCTTCACCACACCACGTGAGTATATAGGGAGGAAAAGAACCCCCCAATGTGGAAAAACTCACCAAAGGTAAGTCTAATCAGCGCCTTGTATGAGTCAACTGCAATCGGATCCACTTCGGTTTCAGATCATCTTATGGTGTATGGGAACCAACTGATGTTTTACCA
>BLSH010026835.1:1733163-1750784 GCA_018402905.1 Glandirana rugosa
TCGTGTGCAGTTACTGCGGTACGACCAAAACGTAACGACCATAGTAAGATTTTATTCAACGGACCGATAGAACTGAAGTTATGATACCCTAAGTAAATGATTTTGACCTCTCACGTTTTAGACCACGTCGAGACGTATCTTTGGTTAGTCGAAAGTCACAAAAACAGTTTCGAATTAACTTATTCGACTTCAATCTTATGCTAACCGATGGTACGGGTCAACGTGGTCTACAACGCGAGAGATCGAAACCGTCGTGTCACCGATTATCGTCCTTATGTGTTATTCTTATAGCGGGCTTATAAAGACAAGACGCTTGCTTTATTGATTGAAAGACTGGTTTTATTACTGGTTTTATTTATATATAAGCGCTGCTGGGATCATTTAATCTGGGGTCCTGTGACCTTTCAGCTTATGGTACCATTAGAGATACTGGGTATTATTGGCTGGGCATCAACGGTTAGAATATCGGCTAATCGTTCGCAGAACAGAAATATTCGGGCGATATTCTTATTGTGTATTCCTGCTATTAGCCACTGTGCTGCCAAAGCTAGAGAGCGCAACATCTGGTGCAACTGGGCATGGTAGCCAATCGTATTCTAACTTCAGCTTATTCAATTAAGCTTTGACAAAAACACTGAAAGCTGATTGGTTTCTATGCAGAGCTGCACCAGATTTTGCACTCTCCAGTTTTAGTAAATGAATCCCATAGTATTGAAGTCAAGATAGCCAGGCAACTTATTTTAGAATGATACCAGCAATGCAAAACCAGCATGGCGTCATTGACGTGTGCTTAGGGGCAGACTCCGAATTCTTGAAGGAGACTCAGTGGGGTTTCTGCAAACAGCTGCAGATGGGATGCCCTATGCAAAAGTAAATCCCGCCATAGACGGTGCAAATCTTTCCTACTGGCAATAATCACATGAAAAATCCGACAGGCTGGTTCTAATCGATCAACTTGGGTACAATGAGCCTGCCTATACATGGTTTGAATCTCAGCCGGTCCCTGCTGAACTGTCTATGGTCAGCTTAATAGGATGCTGATAGCACCCGCAGCCATTCACATGTAGTCAGACATGCATTAGATCAGTGTTCCCCAACCCAGTCCTCAAGGCCCACCAACAGGTCATGTTTTCAGGATTTCCCTCAGATGAATCAGCTGTGGTAATTACTAAGGCAGTGAAACTGATCAAATCACCTGTGCAAAATAATGGAAATCCTGAAAACATGACCTGTTGGTGGGCCTTGAGGACAGGGTTGGGGAACACTGCATTAGATGATTGGCCCTGGAAGCAAACAGTTTGGGGGAGATTTACTAAAACGGAACATTCAGCATCTGTTGCAGCTGTGCATGGTAGCCAATCAGCTTCTAACTTTAGCTTGTTCAATTAGGCTTTGACAATAAAACCTGGAAGCTGATTGGATTCTATGCAGAGCTGCTCCAGATTTTCACGCTCCAGTTTTAGTAAATCCCCCCCCCCCTTTGTGTCCAGGGTCGATCGTTTGCAGGTAATTGCTGCGTGTCTGCATTCTCCCACTAGAAATCATAGTCTATCCCTAAATGCACATGTAAATGAGACCTATTTCTCTCTACAGATTTTCTTTAAAGCATATCTCAACCCAAAAATCAAAAAAATACCAAATTGCAGCTTACCATTCTTTAGTTGCAGTGGCTGCATTAGATTCATTTTTCAGGCTTTTTTTTCCTTTATTTTCACCTGTTGATCCTGTAACACGCTTCCCGTCACTGAGGGGTTACACTTACTCCTCCACTGTATCCATGGAGGAAGCCACCCTATCTAAATTATAATAGGCTGCAATATATTACATTTATTGGGTTAGTTATATTTAATGCTTTTCTCTTGCCTCTTTCTAAAGCAGTGCTTTTCAGATATACTGTATTATTGAACTGCATTTCCCTTCATAAACGGGTCTCTCTGCAGAGGTCTGACGAACCCCTGATTCAGAGCTAGAGCTCTACAATTAGCGGGGGTCAGCTTTGCTATAAGGGAACACAACTGCCTGTACAGTGCCAGGTTACTGCACTTGAGTTCAGCCCAAGGCTGTTGACATGAGAGGTGATTAAAATTTTCAGTGCTGACAGCCCTTTTAGCACTGAGCCAAACAAGTGTTCTGCATGAAAAGTCTTAAATAGAAGTGCCACGCTGTAACATTCAAGTCCAGGTATACAGTAAGCTTAATGTAAAGATGGATATTTGCAAGAATTCCAACGCATTTCAGGAGCTTATTTCTGCCTCCTTCATCAGGGCTTGAATAAATTAGAAACCATTTATGCAGGCTCTGGGATCAATAAATAATTGGGTGTTATGATGGTGGCGGAATTACCAAAACATTTGTTAGCAGCAACTTCTATCTGGACTCCAATATTAACCACTTGCCGACCGCGTAACGACTATAAGCGGCAACAGTGTGGCTCTGTCCCACAAATTGCTGCTTAGTCATCACTCGCGGGCACGACGCTAGGGGGCGAGCTCACCGCTCGTGCCTGCCGCACATTCTCTGAGCGGGGCCGTGAGTCGGGCGGACTCGATGTCCGCCGG
Organism: Glandirana rugosa; assembly: GCA_018402905.1. Classification (NCBI taxonomy): domain Eukaryota; kingdom Metazoa; phylum Chordata; class Amphibia; order Anura; family Ranidae; genus Glandirana; species Glandirana rugosa. The sequence continues at coordinate 1,735,722 of BLSH010026835.1, forward strand.
CGACCTGCGATGGCCTGTGACAGAGTCAGAATGGGGACCCGCCGATGTAAACACGGCAGTTCCCCGTTCTGACAGGCGGCATGTCAGAGATCCACTGATCCCGGTACTCTTGATCAGTTAGATCTCTGGTGCCCCTGGCAGCCCAGCCCCCTCACAGTTAGAACACACCTAGGGAACACAGTTAACCTCTTCACTGCCCCCTGCAGGTTAACCTCTTCCCTGCCAAAGACATTTATACAGTAATCAGTGGATATTTCTGATGTCCGACATAAAAATCGCAGATTGCCGCCATTACTAGTAAAAAAAGAAAAATTGTAAAAACGCCAGAAATTAATCTCATGGTTTGTAAACGCGGCAACTTTTGCGCAAACCAATCAATAAACGCAGATTGCGATTTTTTTTTTACCAAAAATATGAGGAAGAATATAAATCGGCCAAAACCGATGAATAAATTTGTTTAACATTTTTTTTTGGATTTGTATTTTAGCAAAAAGTAATAAATATTGTTTTTTTTGCCAAATTGTCACTCTTCTTTTGCTTATAGCCGTGATCAGAAATGACGCAGAGGTGATCAAATACCATCAAAAGAAAGCTCTATTTGTGGGAAAAAAAGGATGCAAATTTAATTTGGGTACAGCGTCGCACGGCCGCACAATTGTCAGTTAAATCGGCGCAGTGCCGAATCGCAAAAAGTGCTCTGGTCCTAAGGTGGGAAATCCTTCTGGGGCTGAAGTGGTTAAGGTGTGGCACTTCTATTTTAGAGTTTTTCATCCTCATATAGGCTTAATATACACAGGACGTTTAGCCGCATTTAGCCGCTGCTCCAGGTACAGGACGGACGACGTATGTAAACAGAAAGAGAGCCCTGTCTTGTGGACCTCTACAGACCATGGACGTCTATGAATACCATATATGTCAAATTCACCAATCAAATGTTGTATAATATAAATAAGCAGCTCTTCCATAGTGAATACGCTACATTTATACTTTTTTTGATTAGTGAGTTAAACATTGATATTATTCTGAGATATCTATGGTCCATAAAAGTCCACAAGGCAGGGTTCTCTTTTTGAGGTATGTAGAATATTGGTACCGAGAAGCACATCTAAGGGGCTCCAACGGACACCAGGTGGAGAATGAAGGTACTATACACAGGGTCTTTTTTCTCAGAGAATAGGTGCAGGTACACTGTCTTTATTGCCTACCCACCTCCAAGCACCATCTCTTGTCTCTGCCCCCTACCCACCTCTCAGTATTGCCCCCTTTAGAGAATACAGAAACAAGTATCATTTTCAGCCCACAACAACCCTCACCAGCAACAATAAACCTACCCCTTCTGAAACAATAGATCCCTAAATGCAACAATAGACCCACTCCAGAAACAATAGGCCTCCACCAGCAACAATAGATCCCTCAGTAGCCTGCATCAATAGACCCTTCAGCAGCCAGCAACAATAGACTCCCACAACAGTAGATCCTCCTAGCAACACTACACAGCCCCAGTGACAATGGATCCCCCAGTAGCCAGCATCAATAGACCCCTCAGCACCCATTGCCAGCACTTAGATTTAGCGCTGGAGATGCCGGAACTGCATTCCTGCTGAAAAAAGCCCTGACTATACATACACAGAACATCAATTTTGTTCGCTAGTCAGGCTATGTGTGGGGGTTAGATTTGGTTAGTGATAAGGATCAGAAAGTTAAAGCTTCACCCTCTTCTTTCACTAGCCAAATTCCACAACCACTGTTACACAATCAGATATGAATTTTTTATCGAAGGGGGTGGGAGTTAAGTGGCTGTTCTTAGGGACCCTCACTTCCTGCTTTCTCACCTAGGTGAGGATGACATCACCCCTCCCCAGCTCGGACCTTCCTGAGATACCTACATCACATATCTCAGGAGGCTTTGGGTCAGTCTCCACCGCACTGCACATGCCCTTTGGCGCATCACCAGGGGCCAACTGAAAGAGCTAGGAAGAGACAACCAGCCTTCTGATGACATCAGATGAGAAGATGGCGGCACGGAACCTGGAGTGTCTCTAGATGGAGTGGTGGCTTACACCAAACAAAGCTGGTTTCACTGGGTGTGTATGAATGTTTTTTGTGGGCAACACAGCAGATAGGTAAGAATGTGAAAAAAAATATAAAGGGGGAATGACTTTGGGGTTCATGTAAGGGGAGGTTTAAATTTTACAGGGTGCTTCAGTATCAGGGATGCTCAGGGGTGCTGCAGCATGCAGTATATAAGGGTAATATCTCAAAAAGGTCATATGTTTATTGAAAGTATGTGAACTACAGCACACGCACCATGGCTAACTGATCCCAAGAAAAAAAAAATGATCATACAAATTGGATTTTTTCCTGATTTATTCATTTCACATCCTCTGTGTCCGTTCAATGCATTACCATATCCACATGACCAAATCCAGCGTTTATTCCACAATTGCTCAACTGAATGATCTGCAGTACTCAGATCTTTTAAATGCCATCTCATGCACATTATGTGAACTCCAAGGTCATAAAGTCACAGGATAATCACAGGCAATTCTAAGGAATCAAGCAATTGGACTGTTCATGGACCGTACAGGATATGGGAAAAGTGGGGCAGCTAATTATAGTTTTCACTACGCTAGAAATCTCTCATCTTATCTTTGTGAATGCTTTGTGATCATCGGCATTAGCACGTAGCTGTGCTGACAATCTTTAAGACAGCATTTCCCAACATTTTTACCCCCTAGAAAACTTTGAAATAATTTTCAGGCCTTCAGGAACCTTTGCTAAAAACAATTCATCAATGGTCACCTTATATTGGAGATCAATGGGAAGAATGCCACCCTTACATTGGTGGCCAGTGGGAAGAACGTCACCCTTATATAGGTGGTGGGTAGGAAGAATGCCACCCTTATATTGCTGGTCATTGGAAAGAATTCCACCCTTACATTGGCGGTCAGTGGGAAGAATGCCACCCTTATATTGGTGGTCACTGGGAAGAATGCCACCCTTATATTGGTGGTAATTGGGAAGAAAGCCACCCTTACATTAGTGGTGAGAGGGAACAATGCCACCCTTATATTGGTGGTCATTGGGAAGAAAGCCGCCCTTACATTAGTGGTGAGAGGGAGCAATGCCACCCTTATATTGGTGGTCATTGGGAAGAATGCCACTCTTACATTGGTGGTCAGTAGGAAGAATGCCGCCCTTATATTGGTGGTCAGTAGGAAAAATGCCTCCCATACATTGGTGGTCAGTGGGAAGAATGCCAGCCTTATATTGGTGGTCATTGGGAAGAAAGCCATCCTTACATTAGTGGTGAGAAGGAACAATGCCACCCTTATATTGGTGGTCATTGGGAAGAATGCCACTCTTACATTAGTGGTCAGTAGGAAAAATGCCGCCCTTATAATGGTGGTCAGTAGGAAAAATGCCTCCCATACATTGGTGTCAGTGGGAAGAATGCCACTCTTACATTGGTGGTCAGTAGGAAGAATGCCGTCCTTATATTGGTGGTCAGTAGGAAAAATGCCTCCCATACATTGGTGGTCAGTGGGAAGAATGCCAGCCTTATATTGGTGGTCATTGGGAAGAAAGCCACCCTTACATTAATGGTGAGAGAGAACAATGTCACCCTTATATTGGTGGTCATTGGGAAGAATGCCCCTCTTACATTGGTGGTCAGTAGGAAGAATGCCGCCCTTATATAGCTGTACCTTCCAACTTTGTATGATAGTAAAGAGGGACACCTTATAAAGCAAATAACTTTTAGGGCTTAGTCACACTTGTGCATTGCACATGCTTTAATGAGCATTGCTACAACGCATGGCAGCTCACCCGCTCTATGTGCGGTGCATTGTGGTACTATTGTAAATGGCACCCCAATGCATTGTACAGTGAAGGCACAACACTCATTGTGCTACAACGCACCACAATGCATACAGCGGGCTGCGTTTTGAAGGATGGGTTATGCATCTTTTTTCTTGTCCGTGGCATTGGCAGCCTTAAAAAATGCATGTTAACATGTGCCATAGCGTGCGTTAATGCTTGTGCATTAAGGGACCTCAACAAAATGCTTAAGTGTGTCCTTAATGCAACTACCTCCTCACCAGTCCAACCTCCTACCATCCTCTAATAATAAAGCTTCATACACAAAAACTTTTTGTGTATTTAGAGCAAAAAGATTTACAGGCCCATTCACACTCATGCCTTGTAGCAATGCACACTATAACGCACTCTATGTGCGGTGCATTGCAGTACCATTCATTGCAAATGGAACCCCAACACATTGTATAGTAGAGCACAACGCATCACAGTGCACCACAACTCGTACTGTGCGTTGTCCTGTGCTGCTATTTAAAAAGGGTCATGCAGTTTTTTCATGTTTTGTGGTGCACTGGCAGACACGCTGCCCTCACGCAATGCACATTGATGTGTGCCATAACGCACGTTAACGCTTGTGCCATAACGCACCCCAATGGCGTGCTTAAGTGTAAATGGCCCCTTAAGGCAACAGCCAGTCCAACCTCTACTGTCCGCTAATGACAAACCTTCATCCACAAAACTTTTCATGTATTTGCAGACGTCTGCTATGCTTGCCATCAGAAGACGTGCAGCGGCAAAAAAAGCCAGAAAAACCCAAAACATAATTGTGCTGCATAGCAACCAGAATCTAAAAGCTTTCCATTTGAAAGGTCACACTGCTTTTACTGTACTATATAAAATAAGCCACGCAACTCGGGAAAAGTTAGAAGCGATAGCGAAAGCATTAGGCAGTCAAATGTTACACTTTATTATACAGATCTATACATCAGACCTGCAAGAAAAGAAGGTGAGGAGCACAGAGGACAGCCTATACTAGTGATGTATATATACATGGAACATATCATGTATATAGAGTATGGAGAACATATAATGTAGCATAAATAATGTATATGGAACATACCGTATTATTGTATAGCATATATCATGTATAGAAAATATATGATGTACAGTATATAGCAAAGATTGCTTATAGAAAACATATAATGTATATAACAGATTTTGTATATGGAACATATTATGGATATAACATATGTTTTGTATATTAGAGAACATAATATGTATATGGTGTATATTATGCATAGAGAACATGTGTGTATATAGCACAGATCATGTATATGGAACACATTATATATATAGTATATACTATGTACAGTATATACAGTATATAGCAAAGGAGTATTTATAGGGAACATACAATGTGCATACATTAGCATAGATTATGTATATTGACTATCATAGGTGTGCGCAGCCTATTGCATTAGGGTGTGCACTCCAAAGCTCAAGCCCATGGTACCGATCCCTCACTGTGTTCATTCAGGAAGGTAAAGGGCCAGTAAATTACATATTTACAGGCCCCTTCCCCCACTTATTGTAAAACATCCCCCTGTGTGCGCCTTAAGCAGCAGCCAGTGGGAGAGTAGAGGAAGGAAGCCAGCAGCATTGCGGGGGGAGCCAGGGCAGTTGGGGGAATCTTTGCTGCTTGGGTTGATTAGGGTGTACCCAGGCACACCTGGCACATCCTGTGCGCACGCCTATGTGGAACATATTATGTACATAGCATAGATTATGTATAGGGAACATATTTTGTATATAGCATAGATTATGTATAGGGAACATATTGTGTATATAGCATAGATTATGTATATGAAACATATTGTGTATATAGCATAGATTATGTATGTGAAACATATTGTGTATATAGCATAGATTATGTATATGGAACATATTTTGTATATAGCATAGATTATGTATATGGAACATATTTTGTATATAGCATAGATTATGTATATGAAACATATTGTGTATATAGCATAGATTATGTATATGGAACATATTTTGTATATAGCATAGATTATGTATATGGAACATATTTTGTATATAGCATAGATTATGTATATTAAACATATTTTGTATATCGCGTATGTTATGTATAGAGAACATATTATGCATATAGCATGTATTGCATGTACAGAACATGTGATGTATATAGCATATATTATGTATGTAGCACATATTTCATGCATAAAGAACATATTATGCATATAGTATTCAGCGCATTATGTATGTAGCATTTACTATGTATAGAAAACATATTGTGTATATAGCATACAGTATATTTTATATAGAGAACATATTTTGTATGTTGTATATATTCTGTATTGAGGGCATACTACGCATATAGTGTCTATTGCGTATGTTGCATACTGTATATTATGAATAGAAAACATTGTGTATATAGCATTTATTATGTAAAGAGAACATATTACACAAATAGCATTTATTATGTATGTAGCGCATATTATGAACAGAGAACATATTGTGTATATGACCTATATAATCTGATGTATAGAGAACATATTGTGTATATGACATATATAATATGATGTATAGAGAACGTATTGTGTGAATGACATATATAATAAAATGTATAGAGAATGTGTAATGTATGTAGCAAGCTTAGTAAAAGTTTGTATGTAGTAAAGTTAGTAGAGCAGAGTTAGGTGTCTGCAGCGCACACATAGGCGCAGTGATGGGCACAGTACCTTCTGCCATGGTCCAGCTCCTGCACTGACCTCACTCCCAGTAGTATATAATGTCACCCTAACTATAGCAAAGAGTTTTTATAGTCTCAGGACACACCTCTGGGGGCGGGGCTGACAGTAGGGAGAACTTTACTCACACACAGACAGGGTGACACTTTACTAAGAAAGGGGGGGGGGGGGGGGGGTAGATTCTTAACTCCTTCATTGCCTGCAGACAGTCCCAGCATTATTGTCAATGACTGTAAGGATTACACCCAGGATATCCAATCTGATCACACACTAATCCCTGTTTATAGAACTCTCCATAGATGACAGGTCTCATAGAATAATGTCAGGGAGTTCTGGTGACCTGACACTGACAGTTCAAAGAGTTTCACTGCAGCACAAAGTGGTTGAAAAGTAGCAGCTCTCTCCTCTAGAATAAGGATTGTGTCATACTGGAGATGTTAGGGGTATTTAGCAACATCATAGAAAGAAAAGGGATGTGTGTTGAACAACTAACAGCCCAAAAAATGAATATATTTGCCCATAAACAGTGTTGCATTTTAAGGCATGTGTTCTGACACTACAATCCCTATAATAAAGGTAATATCTGTTCCTGTCTCTGTACTGCAGTTCTAAAAAATACAATTTTTTTCCTTTCTGCATTTTAGTGCATTGAGAAGTACAGTAGCAAAACATAGAACATGCATTCTGATGCATCAGCAACCGCTATTGACAAATCCCCTTCCTGACCAGAGCACTTTTTGTGATTCGGCACTGCGTCGTTTTAACTGACAATTGCGCGGTCGTGAGACGTTGTACCCAAACAAAACTGACGTCCTTTTTTCCCCAAAAATAGAGCTTTCTTTTGGTGATCACCTCTGCGGTTTTTATTTTTTGCACTTATTTTTTTACTTTTTGCTATAATACATATAAAAAAAAAAATTAAAAAACAAATGTATTCATCAGTTTAGGCCGATATATATTCTTCTATATATTTTTGGTTAAAAAAAAAATCGCAATAGGCATATATTGATTGGTTTGCGCAAAAGTTGCCGCGTTTGCAAACCATGAGATTTAATTTATGGCATTTTTACTATTTTTTTTTCTTTTACTAGTAATGGCGGCGATCTCCAATTTTTATCGGGACTGCGACATTGCCGAGGATAGATCAGACATTTTTGACACTTTTTTGGGACCAATAACATTTATACTCTTGGTGTCAGGGAAACTTGTCAGAAGTGACTCATTCTGATAGCAGAGGAATGACGCACCAGACAGAAAGGACACTTAGTGCTCTGGATTGAGACACGTACACACTATAGAGGGATATGCTTTGTTCATATTTCTGAGCATGTCACATGTTTGAGGTGACAACCACTTTGTCCCTATCCCTCCCAATTCTAAAAATAAATTAATAAAAAACATATGTCAAAATGACTGTGAATACACAAAGGAAGAGTGTGTTGACGCATGATAACATGCCTGCCTTACAACGCACTTGCTCATGCATGGATCTAAATACACATATAAGCAGAAGGGCTCATTGGCTCAGTGGCTAAATAGAGCCATTTTAGCAGTGACAGTGAATGGCAGTCTCAGCCTGGACCCCCACCAGGCCACGCCCCCCAATGTGTTTCACTCCTCCCACTGGAGCTTACTCATGGGGATGGCATTTACCCCCCCCCCACTAATCTGCCTGAACAAAAACATACAGCTGTGTTCCGTGGCCCTGGCAAATCTTAAACAGCATGTCGCTTTCAGCAGATGGTGCCGCTGATGAATTTAACTAATGCAGTCCTATGGGGCCACGCATAGGTATGCACAGCCTATTGCATTAGGGTGTGTACCCCAAAGCTCAAACACACATGAACGCCAACTGCTGTCACAGGGAGGAGGCTCTGGTGGTTGGAGACAGTTGATTGGGAGTATATTATGTTACACCCTAAATACGTGTGTAATGTGTTCCTAGTGTTGAACAGTGGCGGCTGGTGAAATTTTAGGATGGAGGGGTGCCAGACCCTGCCCTTCCTTTTTGACCCCTCCCACTTCTCATAGTTTCCACCCCTTATGTCAGAAGTATACAGCCCAGCATCACCAGATAGGGTATACAGCATCGCAGAATGGGTATATAGCATCACCAGATAGGGGTATACAGAGATCGAAATAGGGGTATACAGAGTCACCAGATAGCAGTATACACTTACAGAGCACCAGATAGCAGTATACAGAGTCACCATATCGCAGTATACAGAGCCCCAGATAGCAGTATAAAGAGCCCCAGATAGCAGTATACACAGCACCAGATAGGGTATACAGTCACCAGATAGGATATACAGAGCCCCAGATAGGGCATATAGTCACCAGATAGGGTATACAGTCACCAGATAGGGTATACAGAGTCACTATATAGCAGTATACAGAACCCCAGATAGGGGCTCACGGCACTGACAGACCCCCCCCCCCTCCAAAGTCGGGACTTACCCCATCTAATAGGCAGGCAGGAGTGTGGAGAGCTTGGCTTGCGGAGAACAGGCTGGCAGTGTGCAGAGCTTCGCTTGCGGACAGCATGCTGGAGTGGACGGTCTGCACGGGAGCCGGGACTGAAGCCCGGTGGAGTGCTTTGCCTACGTGAGTAATCACTCAGCCAGCATGTCCGCCATAGTCCTGCCCCCACCCACAGCATCCAATGCCAGTCAGTCACTGGCTCAGGGCAGACAATCAGACTATGTGTGTGAGCCTGTTCAGCGCACACACATAGTCTTTAACCAGTTCCACACTGCCTACCGTCTGTTTACGGCGGCAGTGTGGGCGATGGACGCAAATGGCCGTAAAAAGACGGCGATCTGCGAATGGCCACTAGGGGGTGCGCACGCACCCGCCGCACTCCTGAGGAGTGTGCCCGCGGCTCGGGCGGACCCGATGTCCGCCGGCGAGCCGCTATGAGAACGGGGAACCACTGATGTAAACACGGTGGTTCCCCATTCTGACAGCGCGGGCATGGGTGATCTACTGATCCCTGTCACTGGGATCAGTTAGATCTCTCATGCCCATGGTGCCCCCCCCCCCCACAGTTAGAACATGCCCATGGAACACTGTTAATCCCTTCACTACACCCTGCAGGTTAACCCCTTCACTGCCAATGACATTTATACAGTAATCAGTGGACATTTAAATTTCTGATCGCTGTATAAATGTCAATGGTCCCAAAAAAGTGTAAAAAATGTCCGACATGTCCGCTGCAATATCGCAGTACCGCTAAAAATCGCAGATCGCCACCATTACTAGTAAGTAATAAAATAAAAACCCCAGAAATACATTTTTACCATCCGTAAACGCGGCCACTTTTGCGCAAACCAATCAATAAACACCGATTGCAATTTTTTTTTTATCACAAATATGAGGAAGAATATAAATCGGGCAAAACCGGTGAAAAAAATGTTTTTTTTGGATTTGTATTTTAGCAAAAAGTAAGAAATTTGGGTTTTTTTGCGAAATGGTAGCTCTTCTTTTGTTTATAGCGGTGATCAGAAATGACGCAGAGGTGATCAAATACCAACAAAAGAAAGCTCTATTTCTGGGAAAAAAAGGACGCAAATTTCGTTTGGGTACAACGTCGTACGACCGCACAATTGTCAGTTAAAGCGACGCAGTGCCGAATCGCAAAAAGTGCTCTGGTCCTAAATTGGCAAATTCTTCCGGGGGTGAAGTGGTTAATGACTGACCAATCGGCTCACTACTTGCTGTCAGCAGACAGCAAGGAGCTGAGAGAAAAAAAGTCAATATATCGGCGCCACCAGTAGGGGGTGGGACTTACTTTTTTTTTTCTGTCAGCGCGGGGATGCGGCGCCCAAGCGCCCGTTATTGACCAGCCACTGCTGGTGTTGAACCTAGCAAATATAATGATGGCATTTACACTGCCCACTGGCACCCCCAACCACCCACCTGGTGCTGTCTCTGGATAATTCTAATGCACATGGGATGTTTTTGGTGTGCCCAGGCACACAGAGAACACACTGTGCACACGACTATGGGGCCATGCCAGAACCACACTGCAAACACTTAGAATGTGATTCCAGTGCAGTAGTACGACAATTATATGGATAATTCAGATGGTAAAGAAGCAACCTAACTCTTCCTCACCATCTGTAAAATAGCTTTGAAAAGTAATTTGAGCATGGACTGCTTTTCAGAGGAGCAGCAGCGTCTGCTGCGTTTGTGAATGAGCCCTAAGTCATGAACAGACATAAAAAATGAATATGTTCTTTTCTGGCAATCTCCGATATTTTGGGGGGGGTAAAAAATACTCGCCCACCTGCACAGACCCTGCAGTACACTACTCACACGTCAGCAATCGGGTTTCTTTAGAAACCCAGGAGATGAGGTGTTCTATTCAACGTTGCACGTGCACCTTGCGGCCCTTTGGGTAGTAATTGATATCTGCTTTTCCCATCAAATTACTGGTTGATGGAAGTCTAGGCGACTTCCCATAGTCAGCCTATGGTATACAGGCGCATGCGTCAAATTACAGAGGACGTCTCAGTGCTTGTGTACCTCCCAACTTTTTGAGATGGGAATGAGGGACACCTATTAGCAAAAGTATGTAGGCATAGGACACCCCCCCGCCACGCCCCCTTAACCACTTGAAGAACCGTATTGCATGGATATACGGCGGCAAAGTGGCTCCACTGCGCAGATCGCCGTCTATAAACGCCGATACGCGCAGCTGCGGGTGGGCGTGCACCGCCAGTGGCGCAATCTCATGCCCGCCGCACGCTCTGTGAGTGGGGCCATGGGTCGTCTGTCATGCCCCTGCCCGTCCAGCCCCCATACAGTTGGAACACACATAGAAAAGATCGCCCCTACAGGTTAACCCCTTCCCTGCCAGTGACATTTACACAGTAATCAGTGGCTATTTTTAGCTCTGATCACTGTATAAATGTCAATGGTCCCAAAAAAGTGTAAAAAATGTCCGATCTGTCCGCAGCAATATCACAGTCCCAATAAAAATTGCAGATCGCCGCCATTACCAGTGAAAAAAAAATAGTAAAAACGCCATAAATGAATTCTCATAGTTTGTAAATGTGGCAACTTTTGCTCAAACCAATCTATATACGCCTATTGTGATTTTTTTTTTACCACAAATGTGTATAAGAATATATTTTGCCCTAAACTGATGAATAAATTCGTTTTTTTTTTTTTTGGATATGTTTTATAGCAAAAAGTAAAAAATATATATTTTTTCCAAATTGTCACATTTTTGTTTATAGCACAAAAACTAAGAGCCGCAGAGGTGATCAAATACCACCAAAAGAAAGCTCTATTTGTGGAAAAAAAGGGACGCCAATTTTGTTTGGGTACAACGTTGCACGACCGCGCAATTCTCAGTTAAAGTGACGCAGTGCCGAATCGCAAAAAGTGCTCTGGTCAGGAAGGGGGCAAATCCTTCTGGGGCTGAAGTGGTTAAATATACCATACCATATAATAAGGCTTACCTGTAGTCCCATGAATATCTCCTAAACTTGCACAATTTAGGAGATATTCAAACGGCCCGCTGGTGGCGTTTCATCAGGGCCTGTGCCGTGGCGGACGACTCCTGCCCGGGAGTGACTTCATCGCGGCTCCGGCCAATCACAGCCTGCGAACCCGGAAATAACTCTGGCAGCCATGTCGCCGGTGAGTTTACAACCACTTTAAAGGAAAATTATACAGAAAGTTATTAGTTAACCACTTGTTGACCGTATAACATACATATACGGCAGCAAAGTGGCACTTCTGGGTCAGAGGCGTGCATGCGCGCTGCTGCCGGCCTGCTCCCGCTATGATTTTACACAGTGGGAGCTAACTGGCGGGTACCCACAGACTTGATGTCCGTCTGCACCTCCTTCAGTACAGAGGGAGAATGGTGATCTGTAAACAAAGCAGATCACCATTCTGTCCGTATGTAGTCTCTGCAAAGCAGTGGTACCGATCCATGCCTTCTGCTAGTACAAGCACCTCCCCCACAGTAAGAAAATGCCAGCTAGGCACACAGTTAACCCTTTGATCGCCCCTGATGTTAACCCCTTCCCAGCCAGTGTTATTAGTACAGTGACAGTGCATATTTTTAGCACTGATCACTGTATTAGTGTCACTGGCCCCAAAAAAGTGTCAAAAGTGTCAGTTGGTGTCACAACGACACCGGCCACATCCCACATCCCACACCGGCCAATCAAGATGGCCAAAGACTGGCATCTGGAAGAAGCTGATGAGAAGATACCGGTGCTGGCGGGGGACCTTGTGGGCATTGGACCATTGATGCAGGGGTAAGTACTAAGTATTAAGGACTTTAGTTCCACCTTAAGCCCAATTTAAGTCTTGGTTTTTATACTTGTTATGCAGTCAGGCTGTATATTAAGTGAAGACCATAACTTTTTTTAAATTAAAGTGTAACTAAAGGGAAAACTTTTTTATTTTAGTTATGGGCAGAGTGGAGAGGGATTAGAGCCCCTGTCAGTTTTTATTGAGTCTGTGCTCCTGTTAACCACTTCCGAACCGCGTCGCGTACATTTACTGCTGCAGTGTGGCACGATATTGCAAATCACCGCCTATAAGGGTCACGGGTCAAGCGGACTCGATGTCCGCCGGCGACCCGCGATCGTCTGTTAGAGCAGAAACGCTGGGAACTGCCAATGTAAACATGGCGGTTCCCCGCTCTGTCACGTGGCATTACAGAGATCCACTGATCCCTGTACTCGGGATCAGTTAGATCTCTTATGCCCCTGGCAGCCCAGCCCCCTCACAGTTAGAACACGCCTAGGGAACACAATTAACCTCTTCATTGCACCTGCAGGTTAACCCCTTCACTGCCAATGACATTTATACAGTAATCAGTGGCTATTTAAAAAAGTGTAAAAAATGTCCGACATGTCCGCCGCAATATTGCGTCCCAATAAAAATTGCAGATCGCCGCCATTACTAGTAAAAAAAATGTAAAAACCCCATAAATGAATTCTCATGGTTTGTAAACGCGGCAACGTTTGCACAAACCAATCAATAAACACCGATTGGGATTTTTTTTACCACAAATATGTAGAAAAATATATATCAGCCAAAACTGATGAATACATTTTTTTTTATATTTTTTTTTTATATTTATTATAGCAAAAAGTAAAAAATACTGTTTTTCTTTCAAAATTGGCACTCTTTTTTTGTTTATAGCAGTGATCAGAAGTGACTCAGAGGTGATCAAATACCACCAAAAGAAAGCCCTATTTATGGGAAAAAAGGGACGCCAATTTTGTTTGGGTACAATGTAGCACAACCGCGCAATTGTCAGTTAAAGCGGCGCAGTGCCGAATCACAAAAAGTGCTCTGGTCCTAATGTGGGAAATCCTTCCGGGGCTGAAGTGGTTGAGGAGATTCACCCGCTCTATTTGTCCTGTTTACCATTATCATTGAAGGAGAAAGTAAAAAGAGAACCACAATTTTTGGTTTGTCCCCAGAAAAGTAATAGATGGGAAATCTTCCAATTGGGGACACTATGGCTATGGGACAGGAAGTGAAGTGAAATCTCCGCAATAGGAAAGAGGTGGCGATAACAAATCTGACAGCGGTTATAACCCTCCCTTACTCCATCCAAAATGGAAAAAAAAAGTTTCGCCCATAGTTCTACTTTAAGTGTGTGTGATTAGAACTGTAACTCTCTCCTGTATGCCAATCAACAATGCTTATGCTCTGTGTGAGAGGTCTGGCTCTCCAGTGTGCTGCTGACACAGAACAGCTTGTGCAGTTCTAATCACACATACATTTAAAGTGGTATTAAACCCAAAACCAAAAAATGGAATATATTAACTTCCCAATCATTAGATGTGGTGGCTACATTAGTTTTCTGTTTTTAAAGCTTTTTACCTCTGTTATCACCTGGTGATCTGGCCGGTAGCACCACTCCTGTATTAGAGTACCCCCACTCTGGATGAATGAGCACAAGGGGCACATTTGGATAGCAGGATTGTGACTCTGAGGGGAGGGAGTGTTAGATGTAGTGTTAGATGTAATAGCAGATGTAAATATATTAAACTGAAGCCAAATTCCAGCCTGTGTTGGGAGGGGGAATTAAGGGGTGGCAGGGGGGAACTTGTGCTAGTAGGGATGATTGGGGGTATTTGTGCTAGGAGGGAAAATTTCTGGCGAATCTGTGCTAGGAGGGTGGATGGGGGGGATTTGTGCTGGGAGGGGAAATTGGAGTGGGGGGAGGCTGTGTACCAGGAGGGTAAATTTGAGGGGTAGAGGATTTGTGCTAGGAGGATTATTTTTTTTGAAGGTCTCTTTGTGCAGAGGATTTGCGTAGACAAAGGATTTGAGTTGGGAGGAGGTATGGGGGAGGGGGGGCAAATATTTGTGCTTGGAGGGGCGATTTCAGCAGGGGGGTGGACCATTTGTCCTGGTAGGAGGGGGAATTTATGTTTTGGTGGTAAGCAGGCAGATTAGTGCCCAATTTTTATTTATTTTTTTGGTGAGGGGG
>BLSH010026835.1:1758111-1771063 GCA_018402905.1 Glandirana rugosa
GGGGAGTGGGTGCAAGATGAGGGGAAGTTAAAAAACCTCTGGAGACGGGCCGTTGGGGTGTTTGTTATCTATTTTTCCTGACAATGGGGATACTGTTTTTGCAAAAATAAAGAAAATTAAAAAAAAAAAAATGTGAAAAAATTAAAAAAAGAAAGCGAATACCACAATGATGAGACAAAGCTATCACCTGCCAGGTGTCTCTTTCTCTCGAAGGACAAGGTGAGAGAAAATCCTGGGAGTTCAAAATCGCACTCCCGGAGCTGGCAGCCAGAAAATGGTCCCGGGAGCTCAAAATCGCACTTCCAGGACTGGGAACCTGAAAATGGTCCCAGGAGCTCAAAATCGCATTACCGGGCCTGGGAGTCCGAAAATGGTCATTGGAGCTAAAAATCGCACTCCCGGACCTGGGAGCCTGAAAATGGTCCCGGGAGCTCAAAAAAGGGATTAAATAATGCCTCATTATTGATTTTAGTGGGAGGCATAGTGCCATTGGTGTCAGTGGTAGGAATAGCGCCCCATCATTGATGTCAGTGGAAGGAATAGTGCCCCATTTACTGGTGTCAGTGGGGGGAATAGAGTTTTAGCATTGGTGTCTGTGGGAGGAATAGGGCCCCATCATTGGTGTCAGTGGGAGGAATAGAGTTTTGTCATTGGTGTCAGTGGGAGGAATAGCGCCCCATCATTGATGTCAGTGGAAGGAATAGTGCCCCATTTACTGGTGTCAGTGGGGGGAATAGAGTTTTTTCATTGGTGGCAGTGGGAGGAATAGAGTTGTGTCAGTGGGAGGAATAGTGCCCCATTATTGGTGTCAGTGGGAACAACAGTGCCCTATCATTGGTATCAGTGGGAGGAATAGTGCTCCATCATTGGTGTCAGTGGAAGGAATAGTGCCCAATCATTGGTGTCAGTGGGAGGAATAGTGCTCAATCATTGGTGTCAGTGGGAGGAATAGTGCCCCATCATTGGTATCAGTGGAAGGAATAGTGCCCAATCATTGTTGTCAGTGGAAGGAATTATGTTTCATCATTGGTGTCAGTGGAAGGAATAGTGCCCCATCATTTGTATCAGTGGGAGGAATAGTGCCCCATCATTGGTGTCAATGGAAGGAATTGTACCCCATCATTGGTTTCAGTGGAAGGAATTATGCTTCATCATTGGTGTCAGTGGAAGGCATAGTGCCCCATCATTTTATCAGAGGGAGGAATAGTGCCCCGTCATTGGTTTCAGTTGGGGGAATAGTGTTTCATCATTGGTGTCAGTGGGAAAAATAGTGCCCCGCCATTTGTATCAGTGGGAGGAATAGTGCCCCACCATGGTATCAGTGGAAGGAATAGTGTTTCATCATTGGTGTCAGTGGGAGGAATAGTGCCCCATCATTGGTGTCAGTGGGAGGAATAGTGTATCATCATTGGGAGGAATAGTGCCCCATCATTGGTATCAGTGGGATGAATAGTGCCCCATCATTGGTGCCAGTGGGAGAAATAGTGCCCAATCATTGGTTTCAGTGGAAGGAATAGTGCCCCATTATTGGTGTCAGTGGAAGGAATAATGTTTCATCATTGGTATCAGTGGAAGGAATAATGCCTCATCGTTGGTGACAGTGGAAGGAATAATACCCCATTGTTGGTGTCAGTGGAAAGAACAGTGCCTCATCGTTGGTGTCAGTGGGAGGAAGAGTGTACCAAGGGCCAAATAAAGGCAAGCAAAGGGCCACATCTGACTTCTGGACCACAGTTTGGAGACCTTTGATATAAATAGACATCTAAAAGTAACCTCTACTTATTCAACTTTTTAGCATATGATCAGTTTAAATTACTATGAACATGAAAGCATTAGTACTAAGATAAATATTGAATATGTTTCCTTAATTCATTTAAAATCATTGTTTTAGCAGATTTAGCAGATTTAAACAATGCCATATAATCCATATGTATTTATTTGAAAAAAAAAAAAAACACAAATTATTCTTACACAGAACTAGCAATATGCCTTTGTGTAAAAAGGCAAAAAAAAAAAAAATACATGGGGGAGGGGGGGGGATTGGGGGGCCTTATAGTGATACTATAGTCTATTTTTTTTAAATAGAGGTTATACTCACCTGCTCTGTGCAATGATCTTCCACCTGCTCTGCTACCTTCTCCATGCTACGGGTTCCTCTTTAGCAAGTTGGGTGTTAACGTGGTACCCCATAGACACACACAGCAATGGTAATGGCTGACAGACTGTGATAGCAGAAATTCAGGGGAGCAGTACTGCAGCTGGGACAGGAGCCAGGTAAATGTTTAGGGATGGGAGGAAGCTAGGAAACATTTTCGGGTGTTTTTTTTTTTTTTTTTGCAGAGAATGCATTAACATAACAAACCTTTTAGACTTTAGAGCCACTTTAAGGGGGCAAGGAGGACCTCTGGAGGGGGGAAAGCATGGAACCTGGAGCTAGGCCTTAAATCCCAATGAGCACTATACCTTCTAGGTGCATCAGAACAAAAGGTGTTTAATATGTTATAGTTATAAGCCATAAGATAGAGCTAACGCCTGAGAAAGGGCTGTCCCATGCCAGAAGCTGCAGAATGGAAACCTTGCTCTCCATAGGAAAGCACAAAAGCAACAAAAAAATCCTAGAACACATCAACCTGGACTTAAATAAAACATGCATCCATGTGATCCAATTCAATAATCAAGATGGGTTTGGCCAGGGCAGCTAGCCTAAAAACATCATGGGAATGTTTGAAGCACTAAGGGAGAGAGAAGTGGCAGCGCTCAATGGGTTAAACTCAAGAAGTAAAAATCAATAATTAGTGCGTAAAAAACTTGGCATTTATAAAAGGGTTAAAAAGCTGTTTGTAACTCCTTAGGAAAAGTCACTGTACAGCGCAGCATGGTGTACAAACATTACATCTACCATCAACAATAGTAATCATGTTAAAAAAAAGGGATTGAAAAGACCTCATTCAAGGAGATGAAGAGACCTCCAGGAGGGTGAGGAGCCTCTGATTGCCCGGACTGCAGATCGAAAAGCAGCCACTGTTACTTGGGTGCTGCTCCACTATGTGTCCTCCATAGACAGGAGCCCATAGGGTGGGGCCCTTGTAGATAAGCAGGGTAGGACACCAATGAAGACCTTTACCACTGGAATGCGGGGAGAGCCGGTGTGGAGCGGAGCTGCCGGCACTGTGTGTGAGGGGGCGGACCAGCCGTCACCACTCATTCGCTGAGCAGCCAAGAGCCCCAACAGAGACCAGGATGGTGGCGAACCTCCACTGTCAGCTGGATAGACACAGGAAGACCTCCGTGCAAAGAATCGAATCATGTGATGGATCAGCTGATCTACAGGGCTGTGATCCGGACATCAGAAGGGGAATCAAGCAGGCTTAGTCTCCTCACACTGTCAATCAGCAACAAGTTCAATGTGAGGCTCCTGGGGGAAGGGGGGACACCATGGGCTGAATGTGGTGAATTAGGGGAGGGGGGTAGAGTAGACTGACGCGTTTCACACTTCTGCGCTTTATCAAAGTCAACTGGTCATGAAATTTATGGATCTTAAATATCCTTGTAAAAGGGGAAGTTGAATCTAGGAGGGGGGGGGGGGGGTAAGAGGAAGGGGGAGGGGAAGGAGGAGCCAAAAAGGGTGGCACTATGGTTCAATCCAAGTAACCATTAACTCCTCACTCCCCAAGAGAGGGTGTCCCCATAAAAAACAAAAAAAGTAAAAATAAAAGGATGTCCCCATGGGACACAATTACAAGAGAACAAAAAAGGGTGTCCCCTCGGGGCACAATTACAAGAAAACAACAACAAAACAAAAAAATAAATAAAAGGGTGTCCCCATGGGACACAATTACAAGAAAACGAAAATAAACAAATAAATAAAATAAAAGGGTGTCTCCATGGGACACAATTACAAGAAAACATAACATAAAAAATCCTAGAAACCTAAAAAGCTGAAATATGGACCCAATGCAGAATTTTAAATGAGACTGTTTGTTTCAAGTTCTTCATTCATGCCATTTGGTGAAAGTGACTCGAGCATGTAAATCCAAAAGATTTCCTTCCTACATAGGAAAACCTTTCATTGTTGGTAAGTGACCATTTTGGAATTGTTTCAATGGCGAAGACTTCAAGGCATTTGATGTTGTCGTTATGGACCTGATGAAAATGTTATGTCACGCTATGTTCTTCGTTTCCTTTTTTAATGAATCTCCGGTGGTACCTGATTATGGCCCTAAGGGCCCGTATAGTGCGGCCTACATATAACATATTGCATGGGCACCTTAATACATACATGAAAAAGTCAGTGGAACATGTTATAAACGGTTTGATTTAGAAGACTTTGCCTTTGTTGGTAGTAATTTGCATGCTCCCCTGAGTGATGAATTGGCAGGTTAGGCACCCCCTCTTTTTGCAATGGAAGGTGCCTGTCCTGTCATCGAAGTAGGACTTGATGTCCAAATGTGATCTTTTATTCAGGGCCTTGATCTTACTTGGGGCCACTATATTTTTCACTGTGCGGGCCCTTATAAAGGTAATGTGTGGGGCTGACGGGAGTACAGGAGCCAGACATTGATCCAGTAGTAGAATCTTATAGTGTTTCTGGATGATGCGGGAATCAGATCTATATTTACTATTGAAGGTAGACACGTATTGCATTCTTGCATTTTCCTGTTCTTTTGTCCTGATTTCCTGTTTCAAGGAGGGGTCCATATGTGACCTGAGTGTCCCCTGAATAAGTTCAGAAGGATAACCTTTCTCTTCAAACTTTTTCCTCATATTTTCATCCTGAGCTAAGTATTCATCCAACTTAGAGCAATTCCTTCTCAGCCTATTAAACTGCCCACAGGGGAATTTTTTCTTCCACTTCGGATGATGACGGCTGATGTAGTGGAGATAGGAGTTACCACTCGTGGGTTTCACGTGATGTTTTTTGATAATTTTCCCTTGGTCATGGGTCAATACCAAGTCTAAAAACACTAGTTCCTGGGGGTCAATTACATGTGTAAATGACAAACCCAGCTTATTGGTGTTACAGTGAGCCACAAAGGAGGTGAACACATCGGGACCACCACTCCAAATGAGCATGATATCATCGATATATCTGACATAAAACATAATGTGCTGGGCAAAAGGGTTGTTGGTCCAGATGTGTTCCTCCTCCCAGTAGCCCATCATAAGATTTGCATACATGAGGCAAAATTAGCCCCCATGGCAATGCCCCTGATTTGTAGATAAAATTTATCAAGGAACATAAAATAGTTATGCCTTAGGCTGAACTCAATACCCCTGATCAAAAAGGTAGACTGTCTGGAATTCATGCCACCATCCCTAATCAGGAAGTACTGGGCTACTGCAAGGCCCACTTAATAGGGTATGGACGTATACAAAGAGGTGACACATGTAGCCTTCTTCCAGTGTATACTGTTGTAGGGCCTCCACCACCGAACCAGAATCTTTGATACAAGACGGGAGTTGGCATGTTAGTGGCTGTAAGAAAAAGTCTATGTAGACCGAGAGGACACTGGTGTTAGTGCTTGCCACTATCGGCCTTCCGGGGGGATTCACCAAAGATTTGTGTGCTTTGGGAAGGTGTTAAAAATGAGGTGTACTACATTCCAAGCGGATTAGGAATTGCCTTTCCTTCTTGTCCAGTATCTCCTCATTCCATGCAACATACACCAAAATTTTTAACTCTTCCTGATATCTTGGGAGGGGGTCCATAAGTGGTTTAAGATAAGTTTCATTGTCCTATAGTAGGCGATGTGCCTCACTCAGATAATCCGCCCTGTTCTGCAAGATTTTTGAGGGCCTGACGTTCAGCCTTCAATAGATTATGGGACCTTTGTGTAGTGGAGTTATCACATAAAGTTAAAATGTCCTTATAGACAACTTGGTAATAAGTTTTGATATATGGGCCTTTTGATTGTGTAGGAAAGAAAGTGGAAGAAGATATCGCCATCTGTGATGTTTTCTATAGGGTTCCCAGCTAGACCATCCACATGCCCCTCCAACCAAAGTTCTTCCAATATCTTTAGCATATGATCACTTGCCTGAATATCTCCATCTCTAGGTTCAATGTTTGTTACCTTCCCAATGGTCTTTTGGCCCTTGTTATAATGGGTGCAGGTATTTCCTGCATAGTGTCGTTTTAGGGTCAGTAGTCTTATAAATCTATGCAGATCTTTAACCACTTCCCTACCGCCGTATACAGAATGATGGCTGGGAAGTGGTTCAGTTATCCTGACTGGGCGTCTTATGACGCCCAGCGGGATAACATGCCGGCGCGCGCCTGCGGGTCCGCACAGCGCGACGATCGGTGGTGTGGACACACCGCATCTCCGACCTAGGTAATGGGCTTCTGTCAGAAGCGCATTACCATGTGATAAGCCGTGAGGAATCACGGTTGATCACAGTGTAAACAGGAAAAGCCGTATATCGGCTTTTCCTTTAGTCGTGTCTGCAGACGTGAGTAGAGGAGAGCCGATCGGCGGCTCTCGTGACGGGGGGGGGGGGTCTGTGCTGATTGTTTATCAGCGCAGCCCCCCCTTACATTGCCACACTGGACCACCAGGGAGCCGACCAGGACCACCAGGGAGCCCACACAGCGATGCCACCCAGGGACCACCAGGGATGCCACCCTAGACCACCAGGTAAGGGGCACACAATGCCCAATAGGGATAGAACTGTGCCCATCTGAGATTCTTGCCAGTGCCATCCCTATACACCCTGTCCCAAATTATTATGCAAATTATATTTTTCTCATTTACCTAAATAGTTGATGTAAACAACAGTCAGCATGTCAGCATAATTCTCTTGTTATCAACTATTAAGAGTACAATTCCAATTTTATTTGAAAAAATCTCCTAATGATAACAGTATTTTTTTTTAAATAAAAAACTTACAATGCACTGTTCCAAATTATTACGCACAGTACATTTCAAAACACTTTATAGTTTGTAAAGAACTGAAAATTGTCATTTGTTGTGTTTGCAGCATATTTACTGAAATCAAAAGCTATTTCAATCAAACTTTGAACAACATTTTAACTTTTTGAACATTTTAACAGGTCACGTTACATTTTAACATAGGACCCCTTATTTGATAGCAGCTTCACAAGTCTTACATCCATTGAACTTGTGAGTTTTTGGACAGTTTCTGCTTGAATTTGTTTGCAAGATGTCAGAATAGCCTCTCAGAGCTGCTGTTTGGATGTAAACTGCCTCCCACCCTCATAGATCTTTTGCTTGAGGATGCTCCAAAGGTTCTCAATAGGATTGAGGTCAGGGGAGGATGGAGGCCATACCATGACTTTCTCTCCTTTTATCCCCACAGCAGTCATTGATGCAGAGGTATTCTTTGCAGCATGAAATGGTGCATTGTCATGCATGAAGATGATTTTATTACGGAAAGCATAGTTCTTCCTTCTGTATCAGGGAAGGAAGTGGTCAGTCAGGAACTCCACATACTTTGCAGAGGTCATCTTTACACCTTCGGGACCCTAAAGGGGCCGACCAGCTCTCTTCCCATGATTCCGGCCCAAAACATGACTCCACCACTGCCTTGCTGACGTTGCAGTCTTGTTGGAACAGGGTGGTCGTCCACCAACCATCCACTACTCCATCCATCTGGACCATCCAGGGTTGCACGACACTCGCGCGGCACAGGACTGTTTGAAAATTAGTCTTCATGTATTTTTCTGCCCAGTGCAGCTGCTTCTGCTTGTGAGCATTGGTTAGTGGTGGCCGAATGGAAGGTTTATGCACAGCTGCAAGACTCTGGAGGACTCTACACCTTGATGTCCGTGGGACTCCAGAGGCACCAGCAGCTTCAAATATCTGTTTGCTGCTATGTAATGGTGTTTTAGCAGCTGCTCTCTTGATCCGATGAATGGATCTGGCAGAAATCTTCCTCAATGTGCCTATATCTGCACAAACCCATCTGTGCTCTGAATCAGCCACAAATCTCTTAATAGTACGATGATCACGCTTAGGTTTTTGTGAAATATCTAATGTTTTCGTACCTCGTCCAAGGCATTGAACTATTTCACTCTTTTCAACAGCAGAGAGATCCTTTTTCTTCCCCATATTGCTTGAAAATGGTACTCTGCTTAATAATGTGGAACACCCTCCTTTAGTAGTTTTTCCTTTAATTGGGCTCACCTGGCAATCTAATTATCACAGGTGTCCGAGATTGTTTTCAGTGATCAAAAGAGTCCTGAGACACAATGCCATCCAGTTAAGTTAAAGTGAAAAACAAAATATTTAATCTTTGTGACACTGAAATAGAATTTGCATAATAATTTGGAACAGGGTGTAGTTGCTGCAATACCAGTGCTGCCTATCAGTGCCCATCAGTGCCTACCAGTGCCTATCAGTGTCACATATCAGTGCCCATCAGTGCCACCCATCAGTGCCACCTATCAGTGCCCATCAGTACCACCTATCAGTGCCCATCAGTGCTACCTATCAGTGCCCATCAATGCCGCCTATGAGTGCCCGTCAGTGCTGCTTATCAGTGCCACCTATCAGTGCCCATCAGTGTTGCATATAAGTGCTACCTCATCAGTGCCGACTCATCAGAGCCAATCAGTACTGCCTCATCAGTGCCCGTCTGTGCAGCCTCATCAGTGCCCATCAGTGAAGGAGAAAATGTAATTATTTACAAAGTTTTGTGACGGAAAAAAAGAAAAAAATGTTTTTTTTTTAAATATTTATTTTATATTTGTAATGCAAAAATAAAAACCCTAGAGGTGATCAAATACCACCAAAAGAAAGCTCTATTTGTGGGAACAAAACTAAAAAAATTTAGTTTTGGTACAGCTCTGAAAGCTGAAAATTGGTCTGGTAGGGAAGTGTTTCTAAGTGCATGGTATCGAAGTGGTTAAACAGTCCAAATTTGTTGGGTCCTATGGATGGAGAGTATGCAAGGATAAATTATGAACTTTTATAGTACTTTTCCCTATGATGGTTCCGTCTTCTCTTGTTTGTTGTTCCCTACGCTGTACGCCGCCTCTTCGTCCTTGTCTAACTTTCTTTTCTCTTTTGGGGCTCCCTTTGGAGGAAACGTCGGAAAATTTTGGTTCAGTAGGGCTGTCTCATGCTCCATTGCTCCCAGGGAAATTGGATTATCTATAGTCTTCTGGAGTTTGGGCCATGCTTCTTGTTGGATATATTTATTGAAGTCCCTTCATAGGGGACTATAGCTAATAGATGTCAGGATGGTGAAAAGTGGTAGTGGTAAACTGTTGTAACTGAAATTGATGTTTCTAGGGATCAAGATCCCCTTGGGAACAGAGGTGTTGGTGGGACTCCTAGGTTCCATGGGGTGCTCTTTGGTATACAAAGATGGGGGTTGGGGTGGGGATAGATTACCCACCTCAGATATCAGGGTGCTGGTGGGGTTTGCCACTGGTGTATCCATTTTAACTGTATTGTCAATATCCACTTGTAAATTCTGAGAAGGTCCAGGAGGATCACTAGGCAAAGCCCCAAATTTATGCATGTGTTGATTGGGTTTCTTATGTTGTCTATTTGTTTTTTTATGTTTTTTCACACCCGTAGTCTTGGAGGGATTATTCCTGTGACCTGGACCTTTTTCCTTTGATTGTTCCTGAAAAGAGCGCTTTCACTCAAAAATTTGACCTTTATGTTAATCATTTATATCTCGTTCCAGTTTCTCAGGTTTTTTTTTATCAATAAGGTTGTCCTCTTTTTTGGTCACGTTTCTATTGAGGATTTGTGTCCATTTTGGGAACAGGCAAGAGAAGCTGAATTCCTGGATTTCTCTATCTTTTTCTTTTAGTAGTTGTGCTGCTTTTAATTTCCTTTTCCCTTTTTGGATAAGTATTTTTTATCCATTTTACTGTGAAAAATTCTGCCACCCATCTCCATTCTTTTAAAAGGCCTTCATCCAAGAAACTACATTGCTTCGTTATTCGGAGACCTCTTGGTGTAATCCCTAGATCTAGATATTTTTGCAAAAAAAGCTAGATCCCACCATTGGGTGTGTTCACATTGTCTAGCATCATGAAGTTAGAAAAAGGCCTTCCTCATACGTATTTCAAAAGCTTCAGTGTGTGTCAGGCATTGCCCCACTGATATTTCTTTTTCCGCTGTCTCAATATTGTTATGATTTTTACCAATTTTATCAAATATGGTCTGAAGTCTATTAAGCCTATCATTGCACATTTTGGAAAAAAAACAAAACAAAAAAAACCCAATATAATATTGTGTATTAATTATCTAAAACAAGAGCTCTCACCTACTATATAGACATGCATACACAATATAATGGCAAATACAGATCTATGCCCAGCAACCACAGTTATTCTGTACTTATAAACTTGCCATCATATTTATTGAAACTTCAGTATGATAACCAAATGGTATAAATGTGTAGACTTAAACATGCATAGATGGGGCATCTGAAATGTTCAATGCCTCATCAGATAAAAGCGAGAGACTACTATTAACCACTTACCAACCGGAAGGTTTTGCAGATTTAGGACCAGAGCACTTTTTGTGATTCGGCGCTGCATTGCTTTAACTGACAATTGCGCAGTCGTGCAACGTTGCACTCAAACAAAATTTGCGTCCTTTTTTTCCCACAAATAGAGCTTTCTTTTGGTGGTATTTAATCGCCTCTGCGTCATTTCTTATCGCCGCTATAAACAAAAGAAGAGCGGCCATTTTGCAAAAAAACCCAAATTTCTTACTTTTTGCTAAAATTCAAATCCAAAAAAAATATAAAAAAACATTTTTTTCACTGTTTTTGGCCGATTTATATAATTCCTCATATTTGCGATAAAAAAAATTGCAATCGGCGTTTATTGATTGGTTTGCGCAAAAGTGGCCGCATTTACGGATGGTGAGAATTAATTTCTGGGGTTTTTATTTTTTTTTATTTTTTACTAGTAATGGCGGCGATCTGCGATTTTTAGCGGTAATGCGATATTGGGGCGGACATGTCGGACATTTTTGACACTTTTTTGGGACCAATGACATTTATTCAGTGATCAGAAATTTAAATGTCCACTGATTACTGTATAAATGTCATTGGCAGTGAAGGGGTTAACCTGGGGGGGGAGAGCTAGGGGTTAACTGTGTTCCCTGGGTGTGTTCTCACTGTGGGGGGGTTGGGCTAACATGGGTATGAGAGATCTAACTGATCCCAGTGACAGGGATCAGTAGATCTCTCATATCCCACTGACAGAGCGGGGAACCGCCGTGTTTACATCGGCGGTTCCCCGTTCTTTCCCTGTAGCCGATCATCGCGGCTCGCCGGCGCACATCGGGTCCACCCGAGCCGCGGGCACACTCCCCAGGAGTGCGGCTGGTGCGCGCGCCCCCTGGTGGCTGATTGCAGATCGCCACTTATTTACGGCGATTCGTGCAGGGCTCCCCGACTGCCGCCGTAAAAACACGGCGCGCGGTCGGGAACCACAAGTTTATATAAAAGTCCATATGCAAGAGTCCATGAACAAAATACAAAAACATATATATAAAAAAGCCTTAATAAAAAAACGGAGTGGGGGTAGGGGAGGGGGAAAAAAAGGGTTGAAGGTAAAAATAGTATATTGTCACACCAAAAGAAGTCTGTAAAATCCACAGTGAGCTGCTGTATAGGATGTCCCCAAGAAAGATACCAAAAAAGCAACAAAAAAATCGTAACCATTTAATAAATGCCAAGTTTTTTACGCACTAATTATTGATTTTTACTTCTTGAGTTTAACCCATTGAGCGCTGCCACTTCTCCCTCCATAGGAAAGCAGTCATCTCTCTGCAGAGGTCAGAGATGCCTCCTACTGACTTAGACCTATAGTTCTGCAATCAGAAAAGCTTGTGCTCCCTGATGACTGGAGAGCTCTGGCTTTGACCTCTGTAGAAAGGTCACTGCTTCCAAAGGGAGAGCAAGGCTCCTTCACTAACGCTGCAAACAATGGATAGGCTTTTCTACTCAGGCTTTAGCTGCTTTAGAAAGCAAATGAGCTGTAAGACAATGAACACTTTTTGTATCAATGCATCTAGAATCTATAAAGCTGATCTAAACTAATGCTGGCCATAGATGGATCAAAATTTGTCTGATTCAGCAAGGACCTTCTGAATTTTGAACCATGTTTATGAATACCCATTCTAGTGATAGACTTCTTTCAAACAAGAATGTTGGACATTTTTTCTTGATTAGCTCCCGCTGTCAGAATACAATGGCACAGTAAGGAGGATTCCTCCATCCACCTCGCTTTAGTAGATGGGGGAACCTTTTTTATTTTCTATCAGCCCGCTGGCTGTTGAGCATTTAGCATGGTAGAGAAAAGGGACTAGCTCTGCTGTCTGGCAGGAGTGCCTATTGAATACAAATTCTGCGGCAGGCAAAACTGTTCATGTTCAAGTATTTTAAAGCAGAGCTTCACAAAAAGGGAAAGTTATGCTTTTCCGCCTCTCCTCCTCTCCCTCTTTTGGGCTCATTTTATTTTTTGGGGGCAAGCAGGTAACTAGTTTTGGTAGGTACACACGCTCACTTCTGCTCGGATCATCCTCTCTCTTTCCCCGCAGCATTCTTGGACAAGTCACAGGTCCCAGGAGGCTGCAGAACCATTCACAAAGCTCATTGTGGCTCACGCATGCACAGTCAGGGTCGATGCTAGACTTGCGCCAAAGGCAAGACCAGCTACTTGCACCCCCCCACCAAAAAAATAAAACTGTACACACTGCCCCCCTTCCTGCAGGTAATGCCCCTCTTTAATCCTGAACCCCCCATCCTGTACATACTGCCCCCCCTTCCTGCACACACTGCTCCCTATTTCCCTTGCACACACTGCCCCCTTCTAACTCTACCCCCCTCCCTGCACATGCTGCCCCCCTTTAACCCTACACCCCCTTCCTGCACACACTTCCCCCCTTCCTGCACACACTGCCCCCCTTCCTGTGCACACTGCCCCCCCTTTAAGCCTACACCACCTTCCTGC
>BLSH010026835.1:1775970-1791404 GCA_018402905.1 Glandirana rugosa
TCAGCCCTGTGTCAGGAGGCGGCGACGACGTGGAGACTGTGATGCATACTTACCTCACCGACGGACGACTCTTAATCAATCAATGTACAACGTCTCCTCTCATCCTTGTGGTCGTCGGGATCCCGCGGGTTCGTCGGTCTGCCGACGGATTAAACGGATCGCCAACGTGGCCGAGACTAGAGGTGACACTTTGTACCACCACCGTCGTAGTACAACACCCCTACGAAAAGAAGTTGTCTCTGTCCCTTCGACCAGTCTCAACTACCCTTCTACCTACCGCGGTTTATGTTCCGTTAGATGAATATGCTTTGATCTAAACCATTCCATTGTAGCTCTGGCTGTATGTTTAGGGTCGTTGTCCTGCTGTAAGGTGAGCCTCCGCTCCAGGCTCAAGTCTTTTGCAGACTCTTAACAGGTTTTCTTCTAAGATTGCCTTGTATTTGGCGCCATCCATCTTCCCATCAACTCTGACCAGCTTCCCTGTCTCTGTTGAAGAAAAGCATCCCCACAACATGATGCTGCCACCACCATGTTTCACAGTGGAGATCAGAGCCGGTGCAACCGCTAGGCAAATTAGGCAGCCGTCTGGCTGCTTGGGCGCCCTAGGGCTGCTGGTGTTCCTACTCTCCTCTGCAACATGTAACTAACTAATTCTCAGCAGGCAGCCACTCCATTCATACGTAGTGTCAGAGGTGCAGCAGCGGCGGAGGACTGTGTCCCGACTCCCGACAGAATGGAAGCAAACATCCCCTGCACGCTTCTTTGATCAGTGACCTGCTGTCTGCCTCACCAGTCTCTGAGTGATTGTTGTTGTCTGTCATACGGTCCTAGACTCCTAGTATAGCCTTCTCTGCCATCATTCTAGCCTATACCGGGTCATGTGACCCCTGACCCCGCCCCCCCATCATTGAGGCAGCTCTCCCTCCTGGCCTGTCAGATCAGAGTAGTGCGCGCTGGTGCTCCGGGCTTAGTGACAGCTGGAGCCTGCCTGGAGGAGGCACCGAGGTAGGGTTTGAAACTTCCTCACACTGGCAGGGTCGCATCGTCGGATGCAGAGCAGTCTGCAGAGCCTCGGGCTCAGTGAGTGAAATTTATTATTGTATGTATATAGTGTATATAGACTGATCTGACTGTCCATCACACTGATGTGTGTGTGTGTGTGTGTACCGAGCACATGGCCTGGATGTAAGCCCCCCCCCGACAAGCTGCATTTGATGGGCACTGGTAAGGTTGCATTTGATGGCCACTGGTGAGGCTACATTGATGGGCACTGATTGGCTGCATTTAATGGGCACTGGTGAGGCTACATTTGATGAGCACTGATGAACTGCATTTGATGGATTGAATTATTTGATCCAAAAGCTGGTTTGTGGGAACATTGTAAAATGTCCAAAATTAGCTGGTCTAGCAAAGTGTTGCATGCAAAATAGTAGTAGTCATTAAAAAGGTGGGGTATACATGGCAGGGCAAAGGGGTGGAGTTAGGGGTGGAGCCCAGGGGGAGGGGGGGCGGTAAAATGAAGTTTTGCCTAGGGTGCCAAAAATCCTTGCACCAGACTTGGTGGGGATGGTGTGTTCAGGGTGATGTGCAGTGTTAGTTTTCTGCCACACATGGCGTTTACTTTTAGGCCAAAAAGTTCAACTCATCTGACCAGAGCACCTTCTTCCACATGTTTGCTTTGTCCCTCATATTGCTTCTCGCAAACTGCAAATGGGACTACTTATGGCTTTCTTTCAACAATGGCTTTCTTCTTGCCACTCTTCCATAAAGGCCAGATTTGTGGAGTGCACGACTAATAGTTGTCTTGTGGACAGATTCTCCCACCTGAGCTGTGGATCTCTGCAGCTCCTCCAGAGTTACCATGGGCCTCTTGGCTGCTTCTCTGATTAATGATCTCCTTGCCCGGCCTGTCAGTTTAGGTGGACAGCCATGTCTTGGTAGGTTTTCAGTTGTGTCACACTCTTTCCATTTTCGGATGATGGATTGAACAGTGCTCCGTGAGATGTTCAAAGCTTAGAATATTTTTTTTATAACCTAACCCTGCTTTAACCTTCTCCAACTTTATGCCTGACCTGTCTGGTGTGTTCCTTGGTCGTCATGATGCTGTTTGTTCACTAAGTTTTACTAGCAAACTTCTGAGGGCTTCACAGAACAGCTGTATTTATGCTGAGATTAAATTACACACAGGTGGACTCTATTTACTAATTAGGTGACTTCTGAAGGCAATTGGTTCCACTAGATTTTAGTTAGGGGTATCAGAGTAAAGGGGGCTGAATACAAATGCACATCACACTTTTCACATATTTATTTGTAAAACATTTTGAAAACCATTTATCATTTTCCTTCCACTTTACAATTATGTACCACTTTGTGTTGATCTATCACATAAAATCCCAATAATATAGATTTACGTTTTGGGTTGTAACATGACAAAATGTGGAAAATGTCAAGGGGTATGAATACTTTTTCAAGGCACTGTATATGTTTTTTCTACTTTTTGTAAACTTATTTGAACAATTTAATTTTGAATTTTAATACAAACCTGTGTTACTCTCCCGGCCTTAAGCACAATATGGCAGAGGTACCAGCAGGTGGAGTGTTGTTCTATCAAAGAAGAAGGAGGGCAGGAATTTGCACTCTTTGGTGCCAACAATCAGAAAATCACAATCCTCTTTACATGCAGCCTGCCAGATGTAAGCTGTGAAGCATTAGACCAGGGTTTCTCAACCAGGGTTCCGTGGAACCCTAGGGTTCCTCCAGAGGTTGCTAGGGGTTCCTTGGGCAATGGTCAATTTCTACCTCTCAGATAAATTCCCAATGACCCCATTGATCTTTTTAGCTATCTGCAAGGGGGTAATTCTTCCCAATGACCACAAGTGTAGGGAGCATTCTTCCCATTGACCAACGCACTAATGTATCATGAGTTGTAGATTTTTAATTTTTAGCAGGGGTTCCCCGAGACCGGAGAATTATTTCAAGGGTTCCTTGGTGTTGAAAAGGTTGAGAAAGGCTGCATTAGACGGAACAAAATCTGAACCAATGTAAGGTAAAACAATAAAATGGTAATAGCTGGAGTTCAGCTTTAACAAAATGAAAAATGGGATGCCCCCCCTTTCCCAGAGATACAGCAGACCAGACATACAGGCTGGTGTCTCTATGAGTATCTCTATGTTTAGAGGGTTGTGAGCATTCCAGCCTGTATACTCCCTGCCACCCAAGAGTGCTTCAAAAGGACCACCCCAGAAAATAAGGTTCTCTCCCTCTTAAAGCACTGATGCTCGATATTGACAGACACCAGGCATTCCTGAAGAGGTGGTTGTTGGTACGTCTCTACAAATCTATAATTTTCTCTGAAATAACTTGAAACTGATAGAAGTATTTGACATTCATTGTTATCTATCTATCTAGCTATCATGAAAAAGTTTATTGGTACCCTTCCCCAGAAAAGAAAAACAATTTCTGTGAAATAACGGGAAACTTAACAAAATAATTGACATCCATCTTTGTTTAATCCATGTTTATTAAAATCAGATTATGCTTTAAATTTAACAGATTTTTAAAAAATGAATAAAAAGCATTAAAATTATAATTTTCAAAAAAAATTATATTATTTATATATATATATTATATTATATTTTAAAGGCATTAAAATTATAATTTTTATTAGTATCTAAAGACAAAACAACGGTTAAAATTCTTGATACGTGATTAGAAAATAATCCCAAATAGGATTGTATATTACACTATTACACCTGTAGCGCACCCCCTAAGGAGTGGCAAGTAAACTGGGATCCCCCACCCTGCATAGCCAGACACAAGGAATCTTCACAGGTACACTTGATTCAGAGAACAGTTATTTTGTTTATTTTTGTTTTGTTTTATTGAGGGTAATAACTTGGATAGGGATGGGGGGTTATGGGATGCCCATGTCACTTCAACAACAAACTTCAGGGACAACTCTTCCTATATACATTCTCTATATACAGCTCCTCTTCTTCCTTCAGCACTCGCTTGCTGACACCAGCTGGAACACTGTGAATATCTGACAGTCAGTCAGATTACAGCAATGGCCCATTACAGGCAGGAACCCGAGGCCCCTTGGTTGTGTAGCAGAAGTTCAGTGTCCAAGCTTGCATTTCTCCTGTGGCTACTGATCCCAGCACCACCACTTCAGGCACTGCCAATCAACCTGGCTGCAGCTGTCCTTTTCACTAGCCCTCCAGGCTAACTTCTCCCCACAGTCCAGGAGACTGACACTCACCATCCCACCTGACTGACTTTCAGGTGATCTCCCAGATGTACTGACCTGCTCCTGCTGTCCTCTTTCCTTGTTCCCGTGCCTCCAGGAAGGGCTTCTTTTGTGTGTTTTGGCAAGATCCTTCTAGCACCCAAGTCCCAGGCCCAAGATCACCTCCCCCCCAGACTAGGAAGGCACCCTCAAGGGCCACCGACAGTCTCCTCAGCAGTCAATCTCTGTCTTCCACCTGACTGCCCTGCTGGCATGGCCCATGTCTTTTGTGAGGGGGCCTGCCCCCTTCCAGACTCTTTTTGCTAGGGGTTGGTCAAGGCCCAGGAAGCCCCACCTTACTCCCACCCTCCATTTCTACAAACTTCCAGACAAGGGGGAAGAGAGAGCTGCCTGATGATGAGTCATCCAGCCCTGACCAAAAGTAACCCAGTTTACACAACTCAGGCCTAGACCTGAGCTAACTATGTTTTGCCTACTCTAACAGCAAACATATTTACATCTAGCACACATACTAGAGGGTGCCACACACCCATAAATAGGCTATATTTGGGGCCAGTGTGGCAAAAGCACCATGGTAATTAAATCATATTTTTGGATCTGTAAATATGGAATCAACAGAACTCAACTGCTGCTAACATGGTGAGTACGGCCTCACTCAACATGTTTCATACATTTTGCTTCCTCTGGGTTGAGGTTCTAAAATCAAAAAAGCAATTTGGTAATACATTACACTATAGCAGTGTGTGATAGATGGTCATCAAAAAAAAAAAAAAAAGGTCCAAGCAGATCAGCATATCTAAACCACCACTACAATAAATATCATAAATTCCAAAATAATCATGCCAAGTGTGGACATCCGCGCAGCTGAATTACGAATTCAAAACAAAATTATGTGTAAATCACAATCCAAAACTCGCTACACTGTAGCCGCATAACCATATTCCACCGATCGGTAACATGAAATAACAAATAAATCCTATGACATACAGTAAATGATAATGAATACTGATACAAAATCATTGGCTCATATATGTAAAGTAATATGCTGAAACATTAACTGATACACATCAAGAACACTTGAACTATACAAATCATAATAATATGATTCTGACCAGGATTATAGTGGTCAGCATAGTATGCGACCACCCATCTATGCATCTATTTACAAGAAAGGTTTAAAGCTAATCAGCTCACTGAGCCCCGGGGCCCTATCTGCATACAGGAGTTGGATCCACTTAGTTTCCAGACAAAGAAGTTGTTGATCCACATTCCCCCCATAAATGGAAGTAGAAACATGCTCTAGTACGTTAAACTGCATGACCCTTAAGTCTTAACTGTGGTATAATCCTACATGTCTAGAGATAGGGGATGTAATTTTGGCAATTACCGTTACCTATAAGTGGTCATATATTCTTCTCCAAA
The DNA here is from genome assembly GCA_018402905.1 of Glandirana rugosa. Classification (NCBI taxonomy): domain Eukaryota; kingdom Metazoa; phylum Chordata; class Amphibia; order Anura; family Ranidae; genus Glandirana; species Glandirana rugosa. The sequence goes on from BLSH010026835.1 coordinate 1,781,642, forward strand.
ATGGCCACTTTGTATATGTAAAATGATTTTCAATCACATATCAAGAAGTCTACCACACCGATAGTTTTACAATTGGTGTAGTAACATGGTAACCATAATAGGGGAGATTTTCTTTCACATCTAGGAAGATTGGTTACCTTGACCTTAATCTTCCTAATATTTGTAGATGTAATCACAGGAATATCGGGTTGCTTGAGATGGTTTTATATATAGCCTTCACCTTTAACATGCTGGTCTATAATTTGCTTTCTGATCTTTTTCGACAACTCTTTGCTTTCTCTGGTCCACATCCCGTGGTGGTGCACATGATGATAGCAAACAGTGGAGTGACTACTTTCCTTTATTTAAATAGACTTGCTGATTAAAAAAATGAAGACATCTATGATACTAATTACAGAATACCATTAGTTTGAGTTATCACTATCATGAACTTATTTATAGTCTATACAAATCTGCCCAGGCCATTTTAGAAAATCTTTATAGAATAAGCAATAATTTATCTCTTTTCATGCTTTCTTTGCTTTACTCTGACTCACCAAAGACATGCAGCCATGCATGAGACAATTGTTTTAACTTCATCACTTTTCCAAAGGAGTGAAGCATTAGGGTTGATTTACTAAAGGCAAATAGGCTGTTCATTTTGCAAGGGAATTTGTCCCAGGGCTTAATGGATGTGTGGAAGTTTTATCTTGCGAAGAATACCCAAACAAAATGTATAAGGAGCAGCATTTTTGCTTGTACCTGATTTGTTTTGGTCTCTCTTTCATTCTATCTATCATAGATCCATCTAAGTTTCCCTGCTTCTTTCTCTCTTCTTTCTATCTATCTATCTATCTATCTATCTATCTATCTATCTATCTATCTATCTATCTATCTATCTATCTATCTATCTATCTATCTATCTATCTATCCATCTATCTTTTTCTTTACATCTATTTCTTTATATTGCTTCCTCTCTCTCCCTTCTTTTCTGCCTTTTTTTCTTTCTTTCTTTCTTTTGCACCACAGTTACAATGCACCACTTTGCTCCATAAACACACACATGACCTCACAGATTAAACCTTGTCTGGAAAGCTGTTTACAGAAGAAATCTAGGTTGAAATGAATGCACAGTGCACACTGTAGAGTATTGACACATAGGCTTTTTATATTGAGTTGTTTGTTTTCAATCATGCACTGAATCAGAGCCACACCTTTCTCTATGTCTCCGTTCTGTATGACTATCAAATCACAGTTTGTGGACACAGACCTGTGTGTCATAGGCTGCTAAACCCACCCAAACAACACACAGCAATTAGGAAGGCCTCATTGAAAGTTTACAAATTCAGGGCTGAACATGGTACTTTTTTTCATCATTTTAACTCTGACCTTAAGGCTGTGTTCACATATGAATTGCATGCGGCTCACAGCAGGGGTCCGGTGCGTCCTGGTTCACCGTTTCAGGCCCGATTTCAGCCCAAATTTTGGGCTGAATTCGGACCTGAAATGGACCAAAAGTCGCACAGCGTTTTTGTGAAAAATGCACCGGACCTGCTGCGGAGATATGTGAACTGGCTCCATAGAGAGCCGGTCAAAATCTCCTGCTATTGCGAATTGGATGCGGGGAACCCGCAACCAATTCGCAATGGTGTGAACCCAGCCTTAAGTGATTTTATCCTGCACATACCCACACTTGGCGTAGTTGGCAGGATATGCCCCTCTTTGCAGGGGGATGGCACGGAGGAGGGAACCATCATGGTATCGTTAGGAGCAGCCTTGGCACGAGTGCCTAAAGCCTTGTACACGCGGTTCGACGGCCGAACGGACCAAATCGTATGTTGGCTGTTGTATCTCGCATACTGACATGTACTACACGATCATACGACCAAGCTGAACGTAGTGACGTGTTATGAACGTATAAAGAGAAAGTTCAGGTGCATGTAATTAGCATCCGGCCGTTCCTGACTTCTGAGCATGCGTGTTTTGCACAATACAACTTGTTGGACCAACTTCTCTGTACACACGATACAGCGGTCGTAAGACCTCTTGTTGGTACTACCAAGTTTTCTAGTCTGCTCATACAACTCCTGTTGTACGACCGTCGTATGTCGGCAGTTTTAATTGCATGTACTAACGATCTATTTTGCATACAACGGTCGCTCGTACGACCTGTTGTATACGACCGTCGAACCGTGTGTATGAGGCATAAGTTAAAGGGGTTTAATATCTCCCTGCCTGAGTGGGAGGAGAGCCTGGAGAGTGCTGTGCACCTGTATTAGTTTCCCACCTGGCTAATCACGGAGCTGGCTATCAACTCGCTGGAGTTGGCAATGAACTTTGCATAGCACTTGATTATTGATGAAATTTGCACATTATTTTTATTGATAATGTTGTGATGGAATTGCATTTATTTTTAGCGAAGTCACAGTTTTCTTTTTAAAATTTTAAGTTTGTCCCTTCAATGCTCACAATGATTTATAAGAGGTGAGAGTTTGAAAGACATGTCCATTTTAAAAGGAACCTTACTGAGAAAGTATTAAGATCTGACGCAGGATCGTTGCATACTCATCAGGCATTATACAGCTTCTTATTTTTCTAATATTCTGTGTAAAGACCTTGCCTTGTGACTGAATGACTAAATTCTAAGGAAATAAAATTCTGCTCAATGGTAAAAAGGAAGTAAAATGCAAACCGAAAAAAAAAAAAGCAAAATGAAATTAGACCGTAACGGAGCAGTCTGAGCCTGGATTGCATTGCACTGGATAAATTTATCTTAATAATTAATCTCCTGAATTCTTCATAAAATACAATGAAAACTGCTTGACATTAAACCTTAAGATATTCTTCTTCTGCGGTAATAGAATTCAGCGCCTGGCATGATAAGAGGTGTTATGCTGAGTTATAACATCTGTTATGCTGAGAGAAGAGTAATTATGTGGGGGAGATGATTTTCCATGTTGGACTTGAACTATGGACTGGCAAAAGATACTATTTCATTAGGCATTAGAAAAACCTAGAGCCAAATCCTATCTCACCCCCTCCACCCCCCTATAGAAAAAATAGATTTTAATACTTACCTGTTCTACAGAGTGCTTCTGTAGGATCCCAGCATGGGGTTATCCGCGACTATATGTCTAAGCATTGCTCATACGATCTCAAGTAAAAATCAGGGCTGTGTTTAGCACAACAGCATTTGTGGGACAGTACCTAGGGCAGAAGGGTTAGAGAGGCAGAACAAAATGCGGGAGGCGTTTGCGATGCTATTATTTCTTAATGGCACCCTAAACGAGGCAAGATTTTGCCACCATTGTCATGCAAAGAAAATTGCATGATGCGTGTCACCCAAAAGAAGTACCGGAACTTCTTTTGGACAACGCGCGCCGCATGATTTTGTTTGCGCGTTTGCAGCACGATTTCTCACGCAACAATCGCGGCAAAATCGCACAGCGTTTAGGGTGCCGTTAAGTGATAATGGCATTGCAAATGCGTCCCATGTTTTGCCGCTATTCTGGAATCACAGAAAGAATTCCACCTGCAGTTCAAATCACCTATGTGTGAATGGAGCTTTACAAATTGTGATTATTCTTTCCCACCTATGTGTTTTCCTGTTAAGCCCCTTTCACATGGGCTTGTCCGTTTGCAGAGTCTGCTCTGCTCAGAAGGGATCGATCCGCTGATCTCCGCTGAGCCAGCGGATGACAGATCCGTCTCTGCTCACTGTGCAGAAACAGATCTGTCATCTGTCTGGATTTCATGGACAGGATCGGATGGGAGAGGGACGGATGTCAGCGGACATATCACCGCTGACATCCGTCGCTCCATAGGGCTGCATGGAGCGTCCGTTCAGGTCCGCCTGAAAAACTGACAGGCGGACCCGAACGGAACGTCCGTGTGAAAGGGGCCTTACTGCATTGAACTGTATATTGTTATTATTGTTTTCATATATGCAAACATCTAGTGCTGCTTTAGAGCCACTAAAACTTGTTTATTTGAGATTTGGTACATCCTCTGTTTCTTCCCTCTTGCTTATAATCATTGCAGAAACAAGGTATAGAAAGTCATTGTCTTCTTACACTTCAAAGGACTAGAATAAACATCCATTTATCTGAAGTAAAATTGTGTTGAATTCAACTTCTGTGTTTTATTGAGGAGTTAAGCTGCCTATGGATGGTGCCAAGTCAGCAGGTGACCATATTGTCTGGACAGACTTGGTCTTAGGAGATATGTCAATATATAAAGTGGCATTCGAAACTGAAAAGTAATAACTTTTTCTATAATTTATTTCCCTCTTTGGTCTACCTCTGCAGGTGTATGGTTAAACTCATCCAGAGACCTGTGGGGGAGAGAGGATGCAGGAAGTATTGTGAGTCTGAAGGCAATTATAGTTAAGAGAACATGAAATCATCTCTTCTTTTATTTGTTATGGTGGTCTGTGCTGTTCAAAGTGGATCTGTGCTGATTTCATTAGCACATTGTAATATTAATTTTACTAATATAATCACGACACATGGGGCAGGGTTTGTAGAAAAGGGCACCATTATTCGGGTATGCCTTGGGAAGCAAAGTGTCTAACTAAAGGTTAGGATTAGACTCCAGGGAAGATAAGTCTTCCTGAATGACAGTCCTGTAAGCCCTTTTGATCATGAGACCAAATGCCTAGGCATATCGTCCTGTGACAGCTAGGGGTGATAAATTTGTGTGAAAATTTGCCAGACTGGATTCTATGTACAGTAAAGGCTTTGAACTTAGGTCAGCTGGCTTTAGAGCGGCCATAAGGGGGCTTTTAGATAAGCCAGCTCCCTCACTATAAAAGGGCAAGGTCACAGCAACCACATTGACAATATGCTTTATCTGTGAAGCATAGGTGCTTCTGACAAACCGTAGAGGGAAAAATTAGTTTTAAGCCTGGTACACATGGGCCAAATGTCAGATGGCATCAGCTGGTTCAATAGAAACCCGCTGACATTCGGCCATGTATACAGCAGCCAGTCCAACAGAAGCTGGCCGTTCATCCAGCTTCCGCCAAGGGGGCATGACCAAAAAAGATCTGCCGATCGGCATCCGCTCAGGGCTCTCAGCCAATGGTTGAGAGTGCTGACCGGCATGTTCTGTAGGGCGGGGGGGCGTCCAGCTGTCAGGAACACAATAGCTCAGCGGGGGAGATCGCTGTACTTACATCAGACCATTAGTACAGCGGCTACTACTGAGCTCATCATTTTTTGTTTTTTTCGTTCAGCCGCTGGGTTGAACAAAATAAACTCAGTGTGTACCAGGCTTAAAGTGATTGTAAACAATCACCTTGTAAGACAACTTAATCAGTTTAACCACTTGCCGATCGCCGACCACAGTCTGACAGCGACAGAGTGGCTTGTTATCGCAAACCGCCGTCATATCGATAACTAGTGCTGTGAGCGCCCGCCTGCCCCCGGGGGTGCGCACGCGCGCTCACTGTGTCCGGGGGGGCCAGGGAGTGGGTAGGGTGTACTCGATCGCCGCCGGCTACCCGCGATGGCCCCCCCACAGTGAGAGAACGGAGGTCCGTGTAAGTAAACACGGATCTCCGTTCTCATAGGGGGAAGGGCGGTGATCACAGGCTTCCTCTATATGGAAGCCGTGATCATCCCCTTTTCCCAGCCAGGGCAGCCCCCATACAGTTAGAACACGCCCAGGGAACACAGTTAACCCTTAGAGTGCCCCCTGCAGGTTAACCCCTTCACTGCCAATGGCATTTACACAGTAATCAGTGCATTTTTATAGCACTGATCGCTGTATAAATGCCAATGGTCTTAAAGTGTCAAAATGGTCCGACATGTCCGTTGCAATATCACAGTACCGCTAAAAATCGCAGATCGCCGCCATTACTAGTGAAAAATAAAAAAATTATAAAAACCCCAGAAATGATTCTCATCGTCCATAAACGCGGCAACTTTTGCACAAATCGGCCAAAACCGATGGAAAAAATTGTTTTTTTTATATATTTTTTTTTTTAATTTGTATTTTAGCAAAAAGTAAGAAATTTGTTTTTTTTTTGCAAAATTGTCGCTCTTCTTTTGTTTATAGCGGCAATCAGAAATGACACAGAGGTGATCAAATACCATAAAAAGAAAGCTCTATTTGTGGGAAAAAAAGGATGCAAATTTTGTTTGGGAACAATGTCGCACGACCGCGCAATTGTCAGTTAAATTGACGCAATGCCGAATTGCAAAAAGTGCTCTGGCCCTAAAGTGGTAAATGCTTTCGGGGCTGAAGTGGTTAAAATAGAAATGAATGGCAAAACTTTTTTGTATAGATATTAAAAAACATTATAAATACCCCAAACTGTCCGATTGTCGCCTACTCTATTAGCTTTTAGATGATCTCTGAAAACCCTACAAGCTTATGCTACCCACACCTAACAACTATATTCTCATTTTCTCCATTAGCTCATCCCCCCATAGTTATTAGCCTTTTGTTCCACTTGACCCTCCCTTCTAGATTGTACGTTTTAACGAGCAGGGCCCTCTGATCCCTCCTGTATTGATTTGTATTGTAACTGTACTGTCTGCCCCCATGTTCTAAAGTGCTGCGCAAACTGTTGGCGCTATATAAATCCTGTATAATAATAATAATAAATAAATACTCTTTTGCCATTTTTTATAAGTGATCACATTCCCTCCGTTCAGTGCGGGGACAAGGCCATCCAGCGCCCAGGGCAAAGATGCGAAAATGCACCCCCCCTTCCCTTAGGGTTAGGATCAGGGCGCCCACATACCTGCAATAAACCATTGTGCCCAGGGCAGCTGTCCCTCCTGCCCACCCCTTGTCCCGGCCCTGCCTCTGTTCTCACCTGCATAAGAGCTGGGGGAGGAGAAGCAGCAGCACACTGAGCTTCCCAGTTAAGGGTTGTGCAGCAGGGGCGGAGGAGAGCAGACTAAGTTCCTAGCATAGCTAGGGAACTGACCACGGTGTGTTCTACTCCTTAGTGTGGTCCGTTTTTAATAGGAAAGCAAGGGGACTAGCAAGAACACCAGGGATTTCACACAAAGGAAGTAATACAAAGAGAACAGGATACTTTCTCATACAAATACATGGTACAGCAGGCACATATCAGAAATATAAAGTTTTGGGGTAACAAACACTTTGAGGCTTGTAGGCACTGTATGTTAAAGTAGATGTAAACCCTTACTGAATTCCATGTACTTAGCAAAATAACTGTATTTTTTCCACCTGTGAGTGGCAAGCTGCGGCCACTGAGCCCTGTGCATTCCAATGACAGGTTGTCGGTGGCCAAAGCTTTCAGTCACTGTCCACAGAGCCAGCGAGTACCTGCACTAATCCCTGCTGAATGTACACAAAGTGCGTCCAGCAGCGATCACTGCAGGTAATCACTAGCTCTGTGGACAGCCATGGGTAGCTGCAGCCACCATAGACCTGCCATTGAAATGTACAGGGCTCAGCCGACGCTAACCACTGCTTGTACGAATGACAGCCGACTGGTGTCTTTCGCACCAGAGCTATTCGCCCATGCAAATATAGCCTTGTGCAGGAGAAGAACTCAAGGTGCATGTAGGAAGCTTTATAATGCCTTTAAATGGGTCGACTGCATTTGTTTTTTCAGGCCTTTTATACCTTTATTTTCACCTAGTAATCTTGAGAACTACACACTACCTGTTCCCAAGTGGATACACTGTATCTATGGAAGGAGCCATGGTTGCCACCCAGGCTGGACTTCAACCATGTCTTCTTTTGTTCCTCTCCTTTGCATGTGGGTTGAGGAGATTAGTAACATGTTTGGCAAGATCAACAGGCATTTTCTGTGCTGCCTGAAAAGGTTCTTAGCCAAAATATTAAAGCTAATAAGGACATCATACTTAGGGACTGGGAATCTGCAACATATTCAAGTTTTTTATTATGGGTTTAGATATATTTTACTTTCTCTTTACCCAGTGACTCCAATGTCTTTCGCCAAAAAGTGTACTAATTTTCCCCAGAGTAAAAACTCCTATTTTTGGCCATCCCTAACGACAACCTCATGTCTGATCAAAGTCTTCCAGATAATGGTTGAATGTTAACCACTTGCCGACCGCCGTCTGACGGCGACAAAGTGGCTGGATATCGCAAACCACCGTCATATGACAGCGGCTGCGAGATCCCGCACTGTGAGCGCACGCGCGCCGCTGGAGGCCCGCTCGCACGCTCACTGTGTTCCGGTGGGGCCAGGGAGCGGGTAGGGCGGACTAAATCTCCGCCAGCTACCCGCGATGGCCTCCCCGCAGTGAAAGAATGGAGGTCCGTGTAAGTAAACACAGATCTCTGTTCTGACAGAGGGGGAAGGGCTGTGATCACAGGCTTCCTGTATATGGAAGCCGTGATCACTCCCCTCCCCCTGCCAGCCCAGCCCACATACAGTTGGAACACGCCCAGGGAACATAGTCAACCCTTAGAGCGCCCCCTACAGGTTAACCCCTTCACTGCCAATGGCATTTACACAGTAATCAGTTCATTTTTATAGCACTGATCGCTGTATAAATGCCAATGGTCCCAAAAAAGTGTCAAAATGGTCCGACATGTCCGCCGCAATATCGCAGTACTGCTTAAAATCGCAGATCGCCGCCATTACTAGTAAAAAATAAAAAAAATAAAAACCACAGAAATGAATTCTCATCATCCGTAAACGCGATAACTTTTGCGCAAACCATATAAACACAGATTGTGGTGTTTTTTTTACCAAAAATATGAGGAAGAATATAACTCGGCCAAAATGGAAAAAAAAGTTTTTTTATTTTTTTTTTTGGATTTGTATTTTAGCAAAAAGTAAGAAATGGCGTTTTTTTTGCAAAATTGTCGCTATTTTTTTGTTTATAGCGGTGATCAGAAATGACGCAAAGGGGATCAAATACCACCAAAAGAAATCTCTATTTGTAAGAAAAAAAGGACTCAAATTTTGTTTGGGTACAACGTCGCACGACCACACAATTATCAGTTAAAACGACGCAGTGCCGAATCGCAAAAAGTGCTCTGGTCCTTAAGTGGGAAAAAGTGGTTAAAGAGGCCTGCCTGTTTCCATAGACGGGTGAAAAAACTGTCCACATTGGAGAACTGATATCTCATGTGCAGTTTTTAAATGATGCTTTTGCTTTTCTTTTTTTCTGATTAGCTACAGTGAGTAGTGAAAATATTGCTGAAGGCTTCATGTTGTGAGTGTGAACTTTTGTTAGCCGAGAATTTCTATCTTAATCTCAGATGTCAGCACTAGAATATGTACATGGAGGATAGGGAGGATTCATTCACTGGAAATTTATATCCCCAGGCCACTAAAAGTGATAATTAGACGGTAATTAGATCATGTCTCTTGCCTCATGTTATTAACTGCTACATGCCTGAATGCTGGAGTCATTGAATAGTATTACATAACTGGACTCATGATCGCTGTTTTACCTACGTGGGCTCCACTATTACATTGTAGAAAACTAACAGCTTGATCTTCATATAAACTTCCTAAGTTTCCATGTAAACAACAATTCCCACTAGAATATAATGCAAACTCTGAAACATTGCTAAGTGTTCTAAAACCTTTAATTGGATGTATCCTTAAAGCTGAACTCCAGGTGGATAGAAAAAACGCAAATTAATGCTGCTCTGCAATCATTAATAAATCTTTAAATTGTTATCAAATGCAAGTAGTGTAAGTACTTGGATTGAAGGCCAAATTAAAAAAAACAAATCAGCATAGCTTACATTCAATGACAAGTGTCCTTGTGCTGTTGGCTGCTGTTTTAGTTGAAATACGAAGTCCCCTGGTCCT
>BLSH010026835.1:1796072-1810197 GCA_018402905.1 Glandirana rugosa
CTCTAAGCCTCGAGTGACCCGCCTAGTGTCGGTCTCTCTCTGCTAGTCGACTCGAGTAGTCTCGGTGACGACTGGGGAGGGAGACGTCGGGCGTGTCGGTCGGTCCTCTCTCGAAGGAGGAGGGGAGGAGAGGAGGACACGGACGGGGCGGGTGTGAGGGGCTGTCTGTCTGTCACCTAGACGGATTTTCTTCCCCTACACCCGAGCCCTTCTAAATTCGGGTCGTTTACATTTCGTTTCTACCTCAGACTAGGTAGGTAGGTAGGTCAGGGAGGACGGAGACTCACTCATGAGACTACACCCCCCACGGAGAGAGAGAAAGAGAGGAGAGAAGAGAGAGAGGAGAGAGAGAGGAGAGGAGAAAGAGAGAGAGGGGCTCTCCTGGCTGGCTGTGCGGGCTGCAGAGGGAGGGGTCAGCAGTGGCTCTGATGAGCTCAGCTGATCGTCTCTCTCTGGCTGTGATCCGCCCAGTGAGCTCCGAATCTCCAATCACACGGTAAACTCTACCCACCCGAAGCCTGTCTTCCTCTCCCTGTAGTAATGAATGGACTCAGCGCTAAGCTGACAGCAGGGATCTGTGCTACTAGCAGAGGAAGATCTTTAATAAGGTAAACTAGACGGCCGCGAGGCCCCTGTGAGTGCGAGGCCTAAGGCGACCGCCTAATTTGCCTAATTAAAGGGCCACCTCTGTTTCCAACGCAGCGGAAGCCTTGAAATAACTTTCCAGACTTGGGGAACCCCTGCTAAAAATGACTATGTCTACAACTCTGATATGTCTACAACTGATACATTAAGGCCCATATACTTGGTACAACGGTTGTACAACAACGGTCGTACAACAGCTTGTTGTGCGATCATCCGACCATTAGTACGCGTGAATAGAACAGCCGACGTGCGACAGTCATACAACAGAAGTTGGATGAGCAAACTAGAAAACTTTTGTTGTTTGTTTGTGATCAATGGTGTCAGTGGGTACTTATTTGAGAGGCAGAAATTACTCTTTGCTCAAGGAACCCCCAGCAACATATAGAGGAAACTGACAAAAAAGGAACCCACAAGGAGAGAAGGGGTTTGTAAGAACCACTAATGGAGCCACTGGGACATATTAACCCATCCAGTATCAAAAAAGCAAAAGCCAACAAAAAATCATAAAAATATTTCCATTTAATAATGAAGGTACAAAAATTCAAAAGTATTAAACTCACATTGAAACAGACATTCACCATCCCATCACCAACATGACAACGTTGTCAATATTAAAAACACTGTCTAGACATGTGTCTGCATGCAATCACTAGTATCACAGTAATGGCTCTGGATTGAGCGAAGGAGCAAGAAACCGGATTACTTTACCAAAATAGAAACCAAACTTGGCAATGAATCGGTAAAGTATCACCTGGTAAGTCATCCAGATTACAGACTCCCTCGCTAAGTCCATAAACAGCATGGGTAAAGGAGATCATGGAGAAATCTAAGTCTACAGATCGATGTTCCTGGTGGGGGAAAAGAGCAGTGGAAATAAATAAATCCTCTGACACTGAAGGCATTAATAGTCCAAGTCCTGGCCAACTAATGGCAATCTATACCCTTCAGTGATTACAAGTACAAGTTATTTGATGAAAGAATGCACCTGAGTCATGGTGTTCCCATCCAAATGCATGGACATCAGAGATGCATAACAAACACTACAGTTCATAAGTAGTGAATGAGAAAACAGGTGAATAAACTTATAGTTACGTGTAGAATGTTCCTTCCCGTTCACAATAGACAATTAAGTCCTCCTGGTGTCTCCGCTTGAAAGCTGTGCTTGCAATAGTCTCCCCCGTCCAACCAGATTGGTCTAGGACATACACCTTCCACCTCCTAAACAACCAGCCATCTACGTTCGATTAGAGCAAACGACTGGATGGCCATAGACGTTCGACTTTTGCATCAGGCCGACCGGCCACAGATGCCGAACCTTCTCGTCTGAATAGATGGTCATGAACGGGCGACCTCCACATCCGACTGGATGGTCACAGACGTACGACCAGATGGTCACGAACGTGCCTCCTAGTAGCAGCCTTGTAATGTGGTATGTGTCACGAGGAAAAACACAGCGTTCAGTCCTCCTGAGCTACAAACCCAGGTGAAGGGCTAGAGCACACCGTGTGGCCATTTTCCTTCTTGCAGCAACAGAACCAACACAGCCAAAGGCTTCATGCAGTGCACCAAAAATCCCTTCAAAGGATGGGCATAGCTGAAGGGGTGATCCGGGGTGGGAGACACAGAGACACACGTCTGTACAGTCCCTAACGTGGACGCGTTTCACTGGGATATCCCCAGTTTCATCAGCGCAAAGGACGCCCCCCAGAGGAATCCTATATATATACATTTCCAAAAAATCACTTAATTTGGACTTAAAGGGGCCAAGCTGAAGTTGTATGGCCCAGTTGGATGAATTAAAGAGTGAAATATAAAAAAGTAGTCGTGATCTGGATCCCTTTAGTGAGGAACCTGAGTTTAAGAAACAAAATGAATTAACCAAAAAAGAGGTTGACAGGGTTCAAAGAAACTTGAAGACCACAAAACAAGCTAAATTCAGGAGAGACCTCCAAGATTGTGAGAGAGGGGAGATTTTTGATCTATCTGTCCAACGTGGCAGGAGTGGATCACGACTTAGACAGCGTCGCTCCCCCTTTTCCCAATCTGGCAAAGAGGGCCATTTAAGTGAGACTGACAGTGAAGGATCGACTAGATCAGTGTCTTTTCCTTTTTTAGATCAGGATCGGGATGCCGGAAAGCTCTATTTGTGGGAAAAAAAATAAAAATTACATTTGGGGACAGCGCAATTGTCATTTAAAATGTGAAAATTGATCTGGGCAGGAAGGGGGGAAGTGCATGGTATTGAAGTGGTTAAGTAAATATAAACTGCTAAATACCTTTTCTCATAAGCAGTATATAGCAGTCTTGTGTCTTCTGTCAGTTCCTAGTAAAGCTTGTGGAAGGAGTTTTCATTCTCCCCTGATCCCCTGTCTGGACAGTGCTGATTGGCCCTGTGCTGATCACATACACTCTCTCAAGAAAAAAAAAAACTCTCTAGCAATACACACCAAACTGAGCATGTGCAGCCTGACTTCTAATGCTCTGTTCTATCACGAGATAGGTTGGAGTCAGTGGAAGAAGAGGAGGAATAGAGAGGCAGGATCACACAGCCTTTCTACACAATGCAGAGGATTGACCCCATAGGTTCCACAGTGAGAATAACAAGCATGCTTTACTACATATACAGACTGATTTTACTTTTTTAGGTTTAGTAACACTTTAACCACTACACTACTGGTCAACCGTACCTCCAAACTTTTTGAGATGGGAATGAGGGACACCTATTAGCAAAAGTATGTAGCCATAGGACACACCTGCTGCCACTCCCCCTTGAAGGAGAATTATACAAAAAATAACCTGTTAAGGCTTTTAAAGCACTGCCTATGGAGATTTTTAGGTACCAAAGTTTGGCGCCATTCCATGGGCTTACTCAGTTTTATAGTGTGATATGTTAGGTATCTATTTACTCAGTGTAACATCATCTTTATATTTGATCAAAAAATTAGGTAGTATATAGTGAATGTGAGCCTTAAAATTCATTAAAGTGTATTTTTTCCAAAATAATTGCATTTGAAAAACCATTCTAAAAAATACAGTTTGATATAAAAAATTATCCACCAATTTATTCTCTAGGGTCTCTGCTAAAAAAAAAAAAAAAATCATGTTTGGGGATTCTAAGTAATTTTCTCGCAAAAAAAGTACTGACTTTTACATGTAGGAGAGAAATGTCAGAATTGGCCCAGTAGGGAAGACGTTAAAACTATTTTGCAGTAATTACTGAGTGTTTGTGGTTTTTGAGGTAAATATCACATAATGGGATAGTGAACTGACAGTTTCAATATCACATGCGATATTTGGAAAAATTGTGACACGTGACCCAAATACCGCATGCGATAGCCTTTTGTGAATTGAATCCCATGTTTTTTTTTAACTTGGTGTGGCTCTGCATGGGTCTGCCTGCACAGTGGCGTCATCCATTCACAGGGATCTTTGAATGGAGAGGCTACAAGGCCCATCTGCCAACATGGCAGAGGAACTTGTAGATCTCAATGGAGCACAAGTGAGTTAACGTTACTGCATTTGGAGTTTATTGATTACCAGCTCCATAGCCGTAGGTTCATACCTCCATATGGAAATAAAGCTGGAGGAATAGTCTTCAGAAGACTGCTCATTGCATATATGATCCACTGATTGCAGTTACAATGCTTTGCAGGCTCCAATGTGAAAAATTAATAGATGCCCATATTTTCTTTTTTAATATGGATGCATTTCTTTTTACAAAAGGTGAATATGCCTTTAAGGCCTAATACACACATGGACGTTTTTTGACACCTCTTTTTTGGTGTTTTTTACAGCTCTCCATGTTAGTTAATGGCCCATAAAAACGCTAACGTTTTTGAGCTGTAGAGGGCGTCGGCGTTAGTGAGCTGAAAGTAGAACCCATGGCCAGCGCGTTCCAAGGCTGTAACGTTTTGGCGTTTTTGACTCCGACGCCGCAAACTGCTCACTAACGCCGTGCCGACATTAACCAGTGTTTTTGACGCCAACGTTTTTAGGTTGAAATTTTTTTGTTTTTTAAAACGACTATTGATGCCCACGCTCGCTAACGCTCACTAACGCCGATGCATAACATCGAAAAAAACGCAGATTTTTCCCTGACGTCATGAATGAGGCCTAAATCCTAAAACTCTTTTTAAAATCAGCACAAGGGATAGTACTTGCTATCAATGCGAATCATCCCTTGTACTAATGGCTGCTGCTTTAGTTAGAAATCTCAAGTCCTCTGAACTCCCCCAAGCCCCGCTGCAGGGGTTAATAGAGCCAAGGGACCTGTCACAGGCACTCATCAACAATTGTCAACAATTTTCCACTGACCTCGGTAATCATGGCTGCTGAGTCTTGATACCATGGTCAGTTTCCGTGCCTCCATAAGCCCACTCTCTACTGTGAATCTCTCCCCCTCCCTCCCTGCCTGTCTGTCAGCTTGAGAACGTATCTCCTCCCTGCCCCTCCCATTGCTATTCAGCTGCAATATGCAGCAAAAATACATGTATCCTCTCTGGATTGTGCAGTTTGTAACTATAGTGTGTGTGTGTGTGTGTGTGTGTGTGTGTGTTTTTTTTAAATGAAAAGGCTAAATACCTTTTCCCACACCGCTGCTGTGGGCATAGTCAGCAATCTTGATGAAGGCCTGTCACAGGCTTAAAAAAGAAAGGGGTAATCCCTGATGCTGCACATCTGAGGAATCCTATAGCAGTGGATCGTGTGGCAACCTCAGCCTGGACACTGACCGTGCCATGGTGGGGGTGTGGCCTGGTCAGTGTCCAGGCTGAGGTTGCCACTCTATCCTCTTCCATAGGATTCCTCAGATGTACAGCATCAGGGATTATCCCTTTCTTTTTTGAGCCACTGCAGGAGCCAGGACGGGCTCCATCCCTTGCCTGCACTCTCAGCAGCAGATGCAGAGGTAGCTGCCTGTACACCCCTTATCCACTGAGCCTGAGCGGCACACAAAGGGCCAACAGGTCACAGCCTGTCGCAGGCTTATCAGATCTATTAACCCCTGCAGCACTGGGGTATTACCTCTGCGGGGGGAGGAGGTGTTCAGAGGACGTTGGACATCAACTAGAGCAGCAGCTATAGGCACAAGGGGCACTTTGTATTGATGGTAAATTTAAATGTTCGATCAAACTTAGGGGTTGATTTACTAAAGGCAAATAGACTGTGTACTTCGCAAAGTGCAGTTGCTCCAGAGCTTAGTAAATGAGCATAAACTCTGCTGACTTCCATCATCCAATCATGTGCAAGCAAAAATACAGTTTATTTGTTATTTTCCTTGCACGTGATTGGGTACTCTTTGCAAAGAGAAGCTTTACCTAATTTACTTATGTAGCCAGGAATCATATAATGCTCCTTTAACATGGGAATGTTTTATGGTTATTAACCACTTAAGGACCGGATGGATTTCACACTTTAGGACCAGAGCCCTTTTTGCGATTCGGCACTTCGTCGCTTTAACTGAAAATTGCGCGGTCGTGCGACGTTGTACCCAAACGAAATTTGCGTCCTTTTTTTCCCCACAAATAGAGCTTTCTTTTGGTGGTATTTGATCACCGCTGCGTCATTTCTGATCGCCGCTATAAACAAAAGAAGAGCGACAATTTTGCAAAAAAAAAAAAACAAATTTCTTACTTTTTGCTAAAATACAAATCCAAAAAAAAATATAAAAAAACATTTTTTTTCATCGGATTTGGCCGATTTATATTCTTCCTCATATTTGCGATAAAAAAATCGCAATTGGCGTTTATTGATTGGTTTGCGCAAAAGTGGTCGCGTTTACGGATGATGAGAATTCATTTCTGGGGTTTTTAATTTTTTTTATTTTTATTTGTAATGGCGGCGATCTGCGATTTTTAGCGGTACTGCGATATTTCAGCGGATATGTCGGACCATTTTGACACTTTTTTGGGACCATTGGCATTTATACAGCGATCAATGCTATAAAAATGCACTGATTACTGTGTAAATGCCATTGGCAGTGAAGGGGTTAACCTGCAGGGGGCGCTCTAAGGGTTAACTATGTTCCCTGGGCGTGTTCTAACTGTGTGGGGACTGCCCTAGCTGGGGAAGGGAAGCGATCACACCTTCCGTGTAGAGGAAGGCTGTGATCACAGCCCTTCCCCCCTCACAGAACGGAGGTCCGTGTTTACTTACACGGACCTCCGTTCTTTCACTCCGGGGAGGGCATCGCGGGTGGCCGACGGAGATCGAATCCGCCGCACCCGCTCCCTGGCCCTCCCCGGACACTGGGCGTGATCTCGCAGCCGCCGTCATATGACGGCGATTTGCGC
The DNA here is from genome assembly GCA_018402905.1 of Glandirana rugosa. Classification (NCBI taxonomy): domain Eukaryota; kingdom Metazoa; phylum Chordata; class Amphibia; order Anura; family Ranidae; genus Glandirana; species Glandirana rugosa. The sequence continues at coordinate 1,803,008 of BLSH010026835.1, forward strand.
TACAGAGCCACCTTGTCGCTGTCAGATGCCGATCGGCGGTCGGCAAGTGATTAATGTTGTGGAGGTTCCTCTCTAGTGCTGAAACTGCTGAATAGAATGGTCATGTGAAAGGTACTGCTTGTGGTACTTGTAGTGCTACAGAGGAAATTTGCCATTGGATTCTGCAGAAGAAGGACTGCATTTCCCAGGATTCTGTGCTACAGGAAGAGCTCTTTGAAGGAATGATGCTTTGTGGGAAAATCTATTTAAGTGGGGGGAGGAGTCGGCTCCAGTCTCTTTGGACAGCATGATCGACTAGGGGTGACCTGTGTGTTTTCCAGCAGGATTGCGCCCTGTGGCCTAAGACGAGTAATCCAGCGGGTTGACTTTACACAGTACCCCAGCAAGCTGCAGTGTTGCCTAGTTCCAGTGAGTGACCAGTGGAACCAGTTTACCAGCACCTGAGTTTATTCCAGATTTAGTGGCACCTGCAGAGTGAGCAGCAGTCGATCCAGAGAGAACTGCAGGAAGAGCAGTGGAAGCCATTTTCCCCAAAACAAAGAGCAAGCGGATACCATCAGTTCCAGCATCATCAGCACAGCCTGAGCAGCCAGACCGCTTTCTGTGATCAACTGATCAGTGTGGTGAGCAGGCAGAAGCCTACCCCCTGAATATACTCCGTTGTCTCTTCTGTTCGTACAAACTCAGCTTTCCTAGTGAAATACAATAACCTGTGCACAGGTCCACCTTTAACAAATATGATATCCTGGAGTCAGTAATCACTACCAAGGCTTTCTTCTAAGGTTTATTCAAGCTTGCATATTTGTGCCCTATCCCAGGGATCAGTGGACACAGTTAGACAGGTACCTAAGTTTTGAATTATTTAAAGGCAGCAGAAGATAAGACTGAACTGTAACATCAGGATCTTTATCATTGCAGTGACCATTTCTTACTTGACCAAATCCAAAGTAAATTCTTCTAAGGAACTCTGTGAACTAGAGCAGGAGAATTCAGTTAAACCATTGTTGTTGGTTAATGATACATGGTTTGTCATACAGTGAAATATTATAAAGCTATAATAACCTTGGTTAAGCCTAATTGACCAGTATTAATATATCTGATCTTTAAGTATTGTATTCATCTACATCGTATTTGCCACATCATCCTTTTGACCACCAGATATGTAATTAAGCTCTATGGGAGGATTTAAAATGTATATATATTTCCTGGATATTGTTATCAGTTAATAAGGAGTGATGAATATATTTATTCATTTATCTGTTTTTCATAAAAGTGTATATCAGAATTGTAAATTTGATGTTCTTTGTTTATCTACTGTTGCTTTAAGAAATAAGTTTAACTCTGAGAGTGATAGCAATAGCTTTTATAAGTAAATTCTTTGAAACTTAAATATTGTGGTGGTCTATATTACTGTTAAAGTGTTAACACTTGATAAGTTGCACCAAAATGAGTGAACCCAGAGGGGTTGATTTACTAAAGCTGAAGGGTGCAAAAACCGGTGCAGCATTGCATGGTAACCAATCAACTTCTAACCTCAGCTTGTTCAATCAAGCTTTGACAATAAAACCTTGAAGCTGATTGGTTTCTGTGTGGAGCTGCACCAAATTTTGCACTTTCAAGCTTTAGTAAATCAACCCCAAAGTGTCAGGGGCGGTAGAGAACGCTAGAAGTGGGAAGGACCAAGGGGGAATCACTTTCTCAAGCGACCCTCAAGGGGGCAGCACTACACTTAGCTCCGGAGCAACTGCACTTGCAGAGGGCAACTGCACTTTCCAAAGTACACAGTCTATTTGTCTTTAGTAAATCAACCCCTTAGTCTTTAACAACATTGTTCATGCATAAACAAAGCAGAGTGGAAGCACAATGGGGTATGAAGAAAAAGTTCCTTTTCCAGGAACACAAATGAAAAATTATTTACATGTACCTGGCAGAACCTAATACGAGTCATGTACTTTTTTCAGAGAAAGGGTTGTAATTTGTTACATTTTCATTTCTTCTGCCAAAGTCTCCAATGGGTCTATGCTTGTGTCAATATGCAAGTTCCTTGTGAATTCTTTGGCTGAAGCCTCTCTTTGAGTGCAGCATATTCCTGGCAAATGTCCCACACCTATCAATTTTTTTCCATAGTCAGGTGTGGTTCAGCTTCGTGTTCCTTTCTCATTTTAACAGATTGCATTCCCTGCAAGCTCCAAGTTATAAGACAGATGGGTTTTGTAATTTATTTGTGCATTTTATGTATAGCTCATCATCATATGCTAGCGGTCTTTTGTTAGTTGAACATGTAGTGAAATGTTCAGTGGTATGTTGTATTCAGCCAAATGAAGCTTCACAGTTAAAAGAGTTTGCCAGTACATTATTATTTTACCGTAATTTTTATTAGTATATCAAATATTTTTTTATGGATAGAATAGTAGAGGGTTAAAACCTCTGTTGTTTTTTTCCTGTTGGGGAGATTTGTCTTCACTTCCTGTCTTAAGTCACAAATGGTAGTGATAGATCTTTCCATTGTAAATGCCCTTTATTTCTTCGCTCAGATCAGCAAGGAATTTGTGAATAGGTTTGATTCTGAATCAGAACCAAGCGTTATAGATGTCACTTTGGGGACATCCATGTCCGTTCACTTTTTTTCCTTACAGACCTATGTTAGGTCAACGGGCAACAGGATTTAAAGCAGCCTTTCTCAACCTTTTGAACACGGAGGAACCCTTGAAATAATTCTCCTGTCTCGGGGAACCCCTGCTAAAAATGAGAAATCTACAACTCATGACACATTAGTGTGATGGTCATTGGGAAAAATGCTCCTTACACTTGTGGACATTGGAAAGAATGACCCCCTTACAGATAGCTAAAAAAAGCAATGGTGTCAGTGAGAACTTATCTGAGAGGCATAAATTGCTCATTGCTCAAGGAACCCCTAGCAACCTCTGTAGGAACCCTAGGGTTCCACGAAACCCTGGTTGAGAATCACTGATTTAAACAGACATGTGATTATTTGCATCCTCCAACCAAACAATAAAAAGTGCGCTATCCTTGTGCTAGGTATAAGCTAATACATTACATAAGAGACACAATAAATGGGCATTAAACATATTATGAACTCATCCTAAATTGACATCTGACAATCTGTGCAAATAAAGTCCATATAAAATGTGTCAACACTTGTGCAAAAACATATATTATAAAAAAAAAATCTATATACATATACGGTAAAACCTTGGTTTTCGGACATTACTTGTTCCAGAAACATGCTTGTAATCCAAAGCACTCTTATATCAAAGCAAATAATGGAAACTCAGATGATTCGGTCCACAACCATTTATTCATAGGTCCTTCAGTTTATAGTCCATAAAAAAAAGATTATAGCAATGTGATATGTTGTGTAACCATAAAATGTCCATCCACAAATGGCTGCCTCCACAAGGGGATTAGAAGCAAAATCCAGAAACGGCTGCAGAGTATAAAAGAGAAGAGAGGCGCCTCTAAGTGTAGCAATATGGTTACATTTAATAAAACTCACATGGTTGATGCTTAAAAGAGGCACATCTAAGTATGCAGGCATCCGGGGTAAAGCTGTCCAAATAGACCACCCTCCAAACTGCCAGCTCTCGCCGCTGTCAGTCTGCAATCATGACCAGGAAGACTACCCTGCAATTGAGCAATCTGAAAGCGAGGCTTGAAGCGCTCGTAGAGCACAGTGTGGAAGGAATGACATTGATGGCAGTGTGGAGGATGGTCTATGTGGACATCTTTACCCCGGATGCCTGCATACTTAGATGTGCCTGTTTTAATCATCAACCATGTGAGTTGCTAATGTTGTACCTTCATTAAATGTAACCATATTGCTACACTTTGAGGCGCCTCTCTTCTCTTATATACTCAGTTGTGACAGGACACTGCTTATATATCAAGACATCGCTTGTATATCAAGTCACAATTTATTAAAAAAATTTGCTTGTCTTACAAAGCACTCTCAAACCAAGTTACTCTCAAACCAATGTTTTACTGTATATATATATATATATAGTGCAAAAAGGTGTTCAGGTTTTCTAAATTCAATAGTTCCTCTTTCTTTACTGTGAAGGAATGATGATAATGTTCACCACCGAAGAAAGAGTGCTCCCAAAAGGAATCACCACAAGCGATTAAATGAGCTCCTTACCAGTTGCTCAGATCCCACAAGGAGACCATCCAACGGCCACCAGGAAAAGAATGAGAGGGTGAGTCTCCCAAATGGGACACAGACAGCAGTGAAAAGCTTGTAACAAATCCATATCCTTTAGTTTTTATTTTTGGGAGTGCATGGCTAATAGTAGACACCATCACCAACCAGTGAAAGAAAGAGACAGCACTCAGCCAGTTGATCTCAGGATTTTAAATGGTTTACTGAGCGCCCCATAGCAGATTTACTGCTAAAGGGCAGCCGCTCTGTTCAGAATCGAGTATATATATATGCGATTCTGCACTTATGGGTTTTGGGCGTGAGCACGCGCCACAGCCGGCTCGCTCCCGCTGTGATTTTACACACCAGGAGCTGATCAGTGGATCTTGCGGACCCGGCATCCAAAAGGATCCACCGATCATTCGTTACACTGACAGAATGCCAGTCTGCCTATGTAAACAAGGCAGACTGTCATTCTGTCAGTGTTGCAGACAAGGATCCTGTGTTTCTGTGAAGCAGAAACCCAGATCCATGTCTTCTATTAGTAAAATCACCTCCCCCACAGTAACCAAGCACTGGTCAGGCACACATTTAGCCCTTTGATTGCCCCCGATGTTAACCTCTTCCCAGCCAGTGTCAATAGTACAGTGACAGTGCATATTTTTAGCACTGATCATTTTATTATTGTCACTGGTCCCCAAAAAAGTGTCAGTCAGGTGTCCAATGTGTCTGCCACAATATCACAGTCCCACTATAAGTCGCTAATCACCACCATCATTAGTAAAACATTTTTTTTTTAAATAAATAAAAATATGCCATAGTTTGTAGACGCTGTAACTTTTGTGCAAAAAATATGCTTATTGGGATTTTTTACCAAAAATATGTAGCAGAATACATATTGGCCTAAATTGATGAAGAAATTTGATTTTTTTAAAAAAATTTTAAAATTTTTTATTGGACGTGTTTTAGAGCAGAACGTAAAAAATATTGTTTTTTTTTCTTCAAAATTGTCGGTTGTCCTTTGTTTCTAGCACAAAAAAAAACGCAGGGGTGATCACCAGATGGTGCCACCAAAAGAAAGCTCTATTTATCGGAAAAAAAGGACATACATTTTATTTGGGTACAGTGTCACAAAAAATGGCCTGGTCAGGAAGGGGATAAACCTTCCAGAGGTCAAGTGGTTAATGAGGTTATTTTATAAGAGCAATGTACAAATATGCAATGTAAATCATAACACACCAGTGTCTCGGGCCATGGCTGACCCCTTTTTTAAGGTGACATGTTGGCAAGTGTTAGTGCCCCTTAATTGTTGTCCTTATTGCGTCCATTGACTCCAATGCTCTGGGTTATTATTGCGTCCACTATCTCCAATGTTGGGGGTTATTATTGCATCCACTGACTCCAATGTTGGAGGCAGAGGCGTAACTAGAGCCTTCAGGGCCCCGATGCAAGAAATTATGAAGGGCCCCCTGACGCCTGGCCAGGGCCCTTCCCAGGGCCCTTCCCTCTTCCCATTGATCCTGGGGCCCTTTACTCCTATCACGGGTCCCTTTATTACAGTACCGCAGGGACCCTGGGAACAGCGCAGAAGACAAGTAAACTGGATAGAAAAAAAATGGGGGAGATTGGTTCCTCTAAATGCCACCCCCACCATCTCTCCTATCCAAGTGTACAAGGGAGGCACATGGGCCCCCTGGACCATGGGGCCCGGTTGCAATTGCAACCCCTGCAACCCCTATCGTTACGCCCCTGGTTGGAGGTTATTATTGCATCCACTGACTCCAATGTGGGGGTTAACATTGCGTACACTGACTCCAATGCTGGAGGTTATTATTACATCCACTGATACCCAGGGCCGATCCTAGGGTCACAGACGCCTGGGTGCAGAAATATTTCTGGCGCCCCCGTGTGGGCGTGGTCATCTTACTAACTCCTCCCCTTTACAACTGTTTCTATAGCAATGACTCAAACACAGAGATGCTCCCTTAAGGAGTCTTCATTGCACTGGGATCCTCCCATGATCTCTTAACAATAAACAAAATACCAGAAGAGAAGCAGAGTACACTAATGGGACATAAAGGGGGTCCTCTCTAACGGACACAGAGAGGGCCACTGTTAGAGTGTCTGTTAGAAGGAGCCTCCAGACATACTGAGGGCATGATACAAGAAATGGTCAGAGACTGCAGACATGATACAAGAGATGGTCAGACTGCAGACATGATAAAAGAAATGATCAGACTGCAGACATGATACAGGAGATGGTCAGAGACTGCAGACATGATACAGGAGATGGTCAGAGACTGCAGACATGATACAGGAGATGGTCAGAGACTGCAGACATGATACAGGAGATGGTCAGAGATAGCAAACATGATACAGGAGATGGTCAGAGACTGCAAACATTATACAGGAGATGGTCAGAAACTGCAGACATGATACAAGAGATGATCAGAGGCTGCAGAAATTATACAAGAGCTGGTCAGAGACTACGGAAAAGATACAAGAAATGATCAGAGACTACAGACATGATACAAGAGATGCTCAGAGACTGCGGAAATTGTAAAGAAATGAATGCATTAAATGCAGCCTACCAGTGCTCACTAAATGCAGCTTATCAGTGCCCCAATTGCAGCCTCATCAATGCCCACCAATCGCAGCCTACCAGTGCCCACCAAATGCAGCCTTATCAGTGGCCACCAATCGCAGCCTTATCAGTGACCACCAAATGCAGCCTTATCATGGCCCACCAACTGCAGCCTACCAGTGCCCACCAACTGCAGCCTACCAGTGCCCACCAATTGCAGCCTACCAGTGCCCACCAACTGCAGCCTACCAGTCCCCACCAATTGCAGCCTACCAGTGCCAACCAATTGCAGCCTACCAGTGCCCACCAATTGCAGCCTACCAGTGCCCACCAAATGCAGCCTACCAGTCCCCACCAATTGCAGCCTACCAGTGCCAACCAATTGCAGCCTACCAGTGCCCACCAACTGCAGCCTACCAGTCCCCACCAATTGCAGCCTACCAGTGC
>BLSH010026835.1:1819904-1832898 GCA_018402905.1 Glandirana rugosa
ATCCCCCCCCCCCCCCCGCACTGAGCTCTCACTGAGCTCGGCGGGGGGAGAACTGTCACAGAGATGTTCGTCTCTGTTTACAATGTGACGGCTGTGATTGGACACAGCGGTCACATGATCGGGAGGGCCAGTCACTGCACCCGTATCCCGATCTCTGCTCAGCTGGATCCTGTGATCATAATGATCAAAGGATCCAGCAGCAGCGCGGCGCGTGGCCGCGCTGCGAGCTCCCGTTCTGCAGGACGTAAATACACGTCCTGTCAGAACGGGGAAGCTCCCACCCGGCCGAATATGTACAGTGGCCGGGTGGGAGGTGGTTAAAGTTACTTTTATTCAACCAGCAAGTAATTTTTGGACGGGAAATGACATAGGTGTCTCGCAAAAGATAATAAGACGATGTAAAAGAGGCATTATTGTGGGAAAAAAAAACATTTCCCAGCTTTTATTTACATTTGAGCAAAAAGTGTCCAGTCCAAAATTATTCATACCCTCCACAAACTGTCACAGTCTGTGGGAAAATCAAAAGTTCTATACCATTCCAAATAGTCCAAGCTGTTCTAAAGCATCCTAATTACCCTGATTAATTGGGAACAGCTGTTTTAATCAACTCAGCAGGTGAAAAAAAGCAGCTCTCTGCAGTTGGTTTGTGGACAGTCATGGCTAAGACAAAGGAGCTCAGTGAGGACCCGCGGCTGCGCATTGTGGCTGCTCACAAGTCAGGAAAGGCTACAAGGCCATTTCTAAATGTTTTCAAGTTCCAGTGGCTACAGTGCAAAGTATTATTAAGAAATACAATATGTTCCGCACTGTGGAAAATCTCAGAGGACATGGTCGGAAACCAAAAGTGACACCTGTGCTGGCCAGGAAGATAGTTAGAGAGGTGAAAAAGAAACAAGGCCATCCTGGTGAATCTGGGCTCTGCTGGTGGCAATGTCTCAAGGCAGACAATCCAATGGACACTGCACACTGCTGGGTTCCATGGATGCAGACCAAGGAGGATGCCACTTGTCCAGATAAGGCACACAAAAGCTCGCTTGGCCTTTGCAAAAGCTCATCTGGACAAAGAAGAAGACTTCTGGTCTTCTGTGTCATGGTCAGATGAAACAAAAATTGAATTGTTTGGTCACAATGACGTTTCCTTCATTGGCGTAAAAAAGGAGAATCCTTCAACCCAAAGAACACCATCCCCACTGTCAAACATGGTGATGGGAACCTAATGCTTTGGAGGGGTTTTTCAGCCAATTGATCAGGGAACCAAATCACAGTAAACGGCACCATGAAAAAAGAGCAATACATGAGGATTCTCATCGACAACATCAGGCAGTCTGCAGAGAAACTTGGCCTTGGGCACCAGTGGACATTTCAGCATGACAATGACCCAAAAGACACAGCAAAAGTGGTGAAGAAATGGTTAGCAGACAACAACATTAACGTTTTGGAGTGGCCCAGCCAGAGTCCAGACTTGCATCCAATTGAGAATCTGTGGAGGGAGCTAAAGATCAGGGTGATGGCAAGAAGACCCTCACACCTGAAAGATTTGGAGCTCATTGCTAAAGATGAATGGGCAAAAATACCTGTGGAGACATGCAAAGTGCTGGTCTGCAATTATAGGAAATGTTTGATTGCTATAATAGCCAATAAAGGCTTTTCTATTGATTTTTGAGAAGGGTATGAATAATTTTGGACTGGACACTTTTTGCTCAAATGTAAATAAAAGCTGAGAAATGTTTGTTTTCCACAATAATGCTTCTTGTACATCGTCTTATTATCTTTTGGGAGACACTTATGTCATTTCCCATCAAAAAATTACTTGCTGGTTGAATAAAAGTAACTTAAGTCAAAATTTGCCAGGGGTATGAATAATTATTGGCAGCACTGTATGTCATGTTGGGGAGATGTCTCTTCACTTCCCTACTATAGGAAATGAGAACAAATCTCTCTGCAGTGAGGGAAAATTCCCTTTTACACAGTTTTCACTGAAACAGATTCCTCAACTGGAAGATTTTGAGTAATAGAACCAAGCGGTGCAATGGCAGTAATAAAAACCTGACACTGGTTCTAAAACGTCAATACAATATCCAAAAAAAAAAAAAAAAGTTTTGGCTTTGCATACACTTTAATTCAAAAATAATTAAGCAAATAATACCTAAGGATATAACATCCATTTATGTTATTTTTATTGCCAAACCATTTACAAAGATTTAAGTATTGGCAAGAACTGTAAACGCTACACACATACTTGAGATAAGGTAACCCGCACCAGGGGGTGCGTGGTAAAATCCTTCCTGTTAAAAAGTGGTAAATCGTTTTAGAGAAATACCAGTGAAAGCAGCAGTATAATGTCTGTCATTCTGTTTTCCACAGTTCTGGCAGAGAAAGCACAACTAATTGCCAAACGTAAATGTAGTCAAGTAATTACTTTATTCCTGCTGGGAAGCTTTTTCTCTGTTAAAGCTGAACTCCAGGTGTATTTTTTTCATAGGTACATTGGTCCAGCTAGGACTAATGTTAGCATGCATATTCCATACCTGGCTGATCGCTGTAGTAGCTGTCGCTACTACAGTGATCCTCGGTATCTTCCAAGTCTTACGGTGCATAGTGAACACAGGGGTAGCTTGCTTGGCATGGGCACCATTCAGAAAAAGCCTTGTTTATTCTCAATTAATCTAAGTGTCCTCTCATTAGGCAAGTTAAAGATCATGGCATCACTGCCCTGCCTTTCCACCTCTTCCAATCAGAGAATGGTTTGCTTTCATTAAGGAAAATATAAGGTGTTCTATAACTGGTGAGTGATCTTCTGTGTTCAACAGGGCAAACATTCAGCATGGAACCCAGAAGCTAGCGAGGGTCACTGTAGTATTTGTGGCTACTACAATTATTCTCTGCTTTCAAAGGGATTGGCAGGGCAAGATCTAGCCTTCCTGATCTGGGGTGTAGTAAAAGAAATTCAGGGGGCAAAATTTCCCCCTTACATCAGGGTCCCCATCAGAATGCCACCCTTACATCAGATGTCCCCATGAGAGTTCTCTACTTACATCAGATGTCCCCATCAGAGTGCCCCCTTACATCAGGGTCCCCATCAGAGTGCCCCCTTCATCAGGATCCCCATCAGAATGCTACCCTTACATCAGATACCACCATTAGAGTACCCACTTACATCAGATGTCTCCATTAAAGTGAACCCTTACATCAAATTTCAAAAATCAGAACTACCCTTACATTAGTGTTCCCATCAGGGCACCACTCACATCAGTGTCCCCATTAGAGTTCCCACTTACATCAATTGTCACCATCAGAGTGTCCCTTACATATGATCAGTTATTGTTATCAGAGTGTCCCCTTACAACAGATGTACCCATCACAGTGCCCCCTTACATGAACTGTCCCCATCAGTGTTGCTCCTTACATCAACTGTCTGCATCAGACTGGCTCACGGATCAGTGGATGCACTCTCTAATTCCTGAGCTTAGTGCAGGACAAGTTCCTGCTGGGACACCTTACTGTGACTTTGCAAGATTTTCGTGACATCTAACATCACATTAAAGTGGAAGTAAACCCGGTTTTTTAACTTGGACTTACAGGTAAGCCTATAATAAGGCTTACCTGTAGGTACAGTGAATATCTCCTAGACCTGCACAGTTTAGGAGATATTCACACTGCCTGCAGCCAGTGATGTCACCAGTGCGTGCGCTCTGAAGGGACAGCATACCCATGCCGTTACTTCGGAGCTCTGTGCCGCGGTCCGTGACTCCTGCATGCATGCACGTGACTGATGTCATTGCAGTGTGGCCAATCAGAAGGCCAGAGAACGTGAACCTAGTAGGAAGACCTGGTGAAGATGGAAGCCCTGTCAGCGGTGACAGCTCAATGCTGGAGGGCTTTGTTCTAAGGTAAGCATTTCATAATGTGATAGTATACATACCAGCACATTATGCCTTTACTTTGCAGGTTAAAAAAAAAAATATGATGGGGTTTATTATTCTTCAGCCCAGTACGCGATACACAGGAGTAGACATTCTGTAGTTGTTATTTAGGAGCAGAACGCCAGCACATAATTTGTAAGCCATCTTCGCTTACTACCTCCTCTCCTAGGGAGCAACACAGATTTGAGACCATTCCCCCCTTGTATACTTGTATACAGCATTCAGCTTCCATCACCAAGTACAATCAAATTGCCCTCATTATTATATGGGACTCCCCCAATGTCAATTTTCATAGCTCTGCCCAGCCAGGCACTCTCCCAGATAGCAATTCCTTCCCAAAGTGTCACCAGTACTCACATCAGAGGACTCTGGCCTGGTTTAAAAGACCTTTTGCACCCCATTCAGAACCGAAGAAGAAAGTCAGAGGACTCAGGGCGACTACAGCTGTTCCTACTGAGCATTGCACCACCTCTTCTGGGACTTCCTACCTGTTAAGGGCCTTGGGCAGTAGTTGACCACATCTGGATAGCTCTGGCGCGTTTGGCTCCCTTGCCTTGTGTACCGATAGGTCCCTCCCGCACTGCCATTTATATGGGCACTAACTCCACCCATTACATCACTGAAGGAAGGGTTTCTCTAAAAGGGACCTAACACCCAACTACCATTTTCCAATTTACTATACTTTATTGGGAACAAAGCCATAATGGCAACCAAGCTAACTGCAACTGCCAACATACTCACCTGGTTAGGGATTCATAACTGGTCCACTACCAGATTAATTTAACTCACTTCCTGTGATACTAGGATGCCAATGTCCTGCTGGTGTGTCAAAAGTAATGCACCCCCTGTGTGATTGATATCCTATCACAACAGCTGTTAAAGTGACGTAGCCACCAGATGATCACTTGTGCAGAATGAACGCCCAGTGAAAGAAGAGGCGATAAGGTGGCGTGTGTTAAATCACCACTGCTCCACTTCTCCCCAGCCTCTGCAAATATTCAACCCTTCAGGTGGGTTGAATACCTGCTCTCCCCACCGCATACAGTGGTTCCTCCCAATGGTTAGTATGTTGTGTTATGACTTAAACATGTTTAAGTATGGCAACTTTTACAGAATTACATTAGTCCAGCTTAGACCAATGTAAGTATGTATATGCCATACCTGTGGCATCCCTGTGGAAGCTGGAAATTCCTGTAGTAGACACCGCTACCACAATGCTCTCCATTAGCTTCCAGGTCCTGCGTTAATCATCTATCCTGCCACATTGTGAACAGAGAGGGTCACTCCCTCGGCATAGCCCCCATCAGAGGACACTGCATTTTCTCAGTCAAGGCAAATTATTTTGTGATTGGACAAGTTAGAGAAGAGGAGCAATAAAAATGTTCTCTGAATAGCATCCATGCCAAACAGGTGTTCACTAAGCAACAGGAAAGCCACTCACCATGTGGCCCTGGAGCCAGAGTAAATCACTGTTGTAGCAGTGCCTTCTACAGGGATTTCCAGCCTCCACTGGTATCCAACAGGTATGGTTTATGTATGGAAAAATTAATATACCTAAATTCCAACTGTAGGAGGCGGCAGAAGGAACCCCAGTATGCAACGAAGGATCAGGTATTCTACATACAGTACCTGAAGTGTGGAATACCTGAAGTGGCTGGGCTTAAAGCAGAACCTCTCAATCATCAATGACTATTTTTAATCCTTATGCTACTATCAGCAGTGTATTTAGGTTTTGTGCTGCCCTAGGCCAGACTAAACTCATGCACCCCTCTAATTTAAATATGAGGCACCCCTTCCTGTTTCCTGACCCGCCTTGAAATTTTCCAGTGGGAACACTAGTTTTGGGGGGGGGGGCTATGGATTCCCCTTATTTGCAGAGATTTCTTCATACTTCCTGCTTGGTTATTGGGCAGCACAACAACTCATTAGTTGGGGTCCGCCGCCTGGGCCCCTCGGGACACCCGGGTTCCCTACATATGTATGGGCTGCCCCTCCTGATGGCGACCCTGCCAAGCCGCTTTATGGGGGTACTAGACCGATTTGCCTCCCGGGCCAATTTGCCCCATAGGACTGGCGCTACACTAAGTGTAGCGCAAGCCGGCGGGACTCTTTTCGTGCTGCCCCCCTGCAAAGTGCCGCCCTAGGCCTGGGCCTTGTCGGCCTAGGCTAAGATACAGCGTTGGCTACTATACTTATATATTTAGGAAAGTATATCATATTTACTTGTTTTTAATTTTCTTCAGTTACTTTCTGGTTCCTGGCCTAGGCAAATGATGACTTCATGAGGGGAGGAAGGGTTTTCTCAACTAAGCACACCCTCCAGCCTCAGCTAAGGGCAGATCGATTGCAGGAAGTAAATGCTACATGATTCATTTGCCCTTACTCAAGATGGCTGCAGCTAGAAATGCTAGGGGGTGTTTTTCAAAGTGATTTTTCATCACAACAAAGCATGGAAACATGAATAAATGGGGCAATTTGCTTTGAATATTAAAAATAAATTAAATTGTGTTTTTGGTTTGTGATGCTCAGATACAGCATAGTTTCTCTTTAGTGGATTTCTGGCAGCATCTACGAGTGCTTGCAGGTTTTTTAAAGAGATAAAAATGTAAATGTGTTGCAGAGATGTAATAAATATGTTTTTTTTTTTCCTGACACACACTTGCAACTTCTGTATGGCTATACTTAATAAAAAAAATACTATATACATGACAAAAGGATTTTGCAGAGCATGCAGGGTTAAGTTAAGAGCCAACACTGAAGACTCTGTCTGCTTAGAGGCTCCTTTTGTGTGAATGAAACTTACTGACTAAGCCCCTCCAGTAAGTCACCAACAGCATAAATTACTGGCTCTTGTAAAAACTCTAAGCGCTGTTCAAACATGTTCATTTGAGCGTAAAGTGCAGCAGAGGATGTGTTTCACCTGCTTTTTCAGCAATGCAACCACATCTCAATAGGACATGCTGTATCCAAAGAAACACAATACAAAGTAGATCAAACGCAGCCTCAGTCCCGCCATCCACACTACATTACAAACATAGGCAAACAGCAGGAAAACTACGCTCGTCCGCATAAACCAGGGCTGTCAAACTCAATTTCATAGTGAGCCACATCAGCAGTATGGTTGCGCTCAAAGGGCCAGTTGTACCTAGGGTTCGTTACGTACAGAGTAGAGGGTTCAGGAGTGCATTACGTACAGAGTGCTGGGTTCAGGAGTGCATTACGTACAGAGTTCAGGGTTCAGGAGTGCATTACGTACAGAGTTCAGGGGTGCATTATGTACAGAGTGCAGAGTTCAGGGGTGTGCTATGTACAGAGTGCAGGGTTTAGGAGTGCGCTATGCACAGTGTGCAACCCCTCCCTGTCTAAGCAGCTCTGCCTCACTTGGCAGGGAAATTGTTCTCTCTCTCAGATTCTTGAGATTTACCCCTGCCATGCCCCTCTGTTAGTTTGCGTAAGGATCTGTTAGATCTGGGAGGCTTTTGTGCTTACAAGTGACAGTGTGGTGCAGAGGATGAGAGCCGGAGGTGGCGGAATGGCGTTCTACCACTTTCTGGCTGCAAAACTGTGTTTTAAGGCCCCATGGCAAGGCCCATGGTCCTTCTGTTTGACATATGTGACACACCATCAATCGCTACCTCCTGGCTCAAAAGGAGAATATAAAATGTGAATCTGTGATATTTCTCTTTTTACCTGCCTTAAAAAGTTACAGTATCTCACAAAAGTGAGTACACCCCTCACATTTTTGTAAATATTTTATTATATCTTTTAATGTGACAACATTAAAGAAATTATACTATTCTACAATGTAAAGTAGTGAGTGTACCGCTTGTATAACTGTGTAAATTTCCTGTCCCCTCAAAATAACTCAACACACAGCCATTAATGTCTAAACCGCTGGCAACAAAAGAGAGTAAACCTTAAGTGAAAATGTCCAAATTGGGCCCAAAGTGTCAATATTTTGTGTGGCCACCATTATTTTCTAGCACTGCCTTAACCATTTTGGGCACGGAGTTCACCAGAGCTTCACAGGTTGCCACTGGAGTCCTCTTCCACTCCTCCATAATGTCATCATGGAGTTGGTGGATGTTAGAGACCTTGCGCTCCTCCACCTTCCATTTGAGGATTCCCCACAGATGCTCACTAGGGTTTATGTCTGGAGACATGCTTGGCCAGTCTACCTTTACCCTCAGCTTCATTAGCAAGGCAGTGGTTGTCTTGGAGGCAGGGGCGGACTGACAACTCATGGGGCCCCTGGGCAAAAGGAGATCATGGGGTTACCAAGTTTAAAGATGGATGCCACATGGCAGCCATCTTTATGACACAACTTTAATGTGGCAGACCCGCCCCAAGCTCGGTGACATGCAGAGTAGTATCAGGAACCACTCATGGGTAGTGCTACCTTAACAGCATCATGGGCCCCTGGGCAAAGTAATGCACTGGGGCCCATACCAAGGAGATGGTGAAAGTGGGTGTGGCTAAATTATGCTGCATATGTGATGTGGCTTTTTAATCTGATTAGAAATTTTGATTTTTTTTTCACAATTATATATTTTTTTATATTCATGTTTAGTTAATGTCAATAAAATTTTTTATACATTCTCTTCACAACGCTGTTGGGGGTGAAATACCAGGGGTCTAAATAGACCCCTAAAGTCTAATTTGTGAGACAGAGAAAGGGACTGAGAAGACATCCCAAGTCCCTTTCTCCGTAGCCTAAAGTTGTACTGCAGATGAATGAACAGGAGACAGGCTCCTGCCCATTCATGAACTGAAGCATAGTAAACACAGATATACCTACAGCTGCTGCTGTTGGGAGAGGAAAGGAGGGGGCACACTAGAGTTACTAGAGAATACTCCAGAAACCTCACTTACATCCTTCAAAGTGTCCCCTTAGTAATACTGTACTAAGAGGGTACTCTGGAGCATGTAAAGAGGCACCCTAGAAGCACTAAATGGCACTCTGGAGGTACTAAGTTGGTACCTTCAGAGTCTCCCCTTACATCCTCCTGTAGAGTACCCCTTAGTGCTCCCATTTAAGTACCTCCTGGCCTGATCACAACTCATGGCTTATAAAACACTTTAGAAAAAAACTCCTTGTCTGTGATTCTGAACTGTGCATGCACAATCTGGAGCCAGCCAATTAGTGAACTGTCGAGCTCGGTCTTTACTCATACGGTGGGAAGTGTGAAATTAAGCCAAATGCCATTACCTGATCCAGCAGTTCTCTAATTGGCTGACTCCATGCACAGTTCAGAATCCCCGACATGGATTTCTTTTTTTAGAAAGTGTCTTACCGCCAGTCACTTGTGAGTTGTGGGCGGCCAGGCTGGTAAGGGAGCCAGATGTACTCGCTGCTTACTTCCCCTATGTTTTCCCACAGAAATCGCGGGTAGCAGGGCCAGAAATTGTGATGACAGACCAGGCTACTGCTGAGCAGGACAGATACTCTTTAATGTGCCCCCTCTCCCATTGTGGTATTTAACTGGTTCTGGAATGCCTTCCACACATTTACTGTGGCAAGGTGGTCCAGCTGCATGAAATGACATACCTGTACATTACTTCGGGCAGTAACCTTTGTGGGAGCCAATCAGCAGGTCCGGTAGATGCTTTGTCCGCGGGCCATCCGCGATTCTTTTCCAGAGAGGCAGAATGCACACATTGCTGTTCTGTCAGGGGAGAAATAAAGATCTCTCTGTTTCTCCAGTCAGAGCAACCCTCACACAGTTAGCAAGCACCCCCTAGGGACACACTTAACCCTTTGATAGCCCCGGTGTTAAACCCTTCCCCTTTATACAGTGATCAGTGCATATTTTTAGCACTGATCACTGTATTAGGCTCGGTTCACACTGGGGTGGCTTCAAAGTCGCTCACTCTGAAGCCGCCCCACATAGCGCGACTTCAGTGTGGCTTGCAAAGGACTTCTTTAACATAAGTCACTGCAAGCTGCTCCAAAGTCACCAACAAGTGGGGCAGGAACCTTTTTCCGAGATGAAGCAACTTGAGCTGCTCTGATGAGAAAGGTTCCATTGCACTGAATGGAGAGCGAGTTGCCAGGCGACTAAGTCGCCCCAGTGTGAACCGACACTTAGTGCCACTGGTCCCCAAAAAAGTGTCAGGTGTCCGATTTGTACGCTGCAATGTCGCAGACCTGCTAAAAATCGTTAATCGCCGCCATTACTAATAAAAAAAAAATGAAAAATCCATAAATTTATCCCATAGTTTGTAAACGATATAAGATATATGTGGAAACAATCAATATAAAAACTTATTGGGATTTTTTTAACAAAAATATGTAGCAGAATACATATTGGGATAAATTGATGAAGAAATTTATTTTTACATTTTTTTAGTGAATGTTTTATAACAGAAAGTAAAAAATATTGGTTTTTTTTTAAATTGTTGCTCCGCAGAGGCGATTAAATACCACCAAAATAAAGCTCATAAAGGACATCAATTTTACTTGTGTACATTGTCGCTCAACCGCGCAATTGTCAGTTAAAGTAACACAGTGCTGAATCGCAAAAAATGTCATTAAGGAGGGTAAATCTTTCGGGGCTGAAGTGGTTAAGGGAGCTTAGAAAGATTTACACCACCAGGCATTCAGAGAATGCAGGAGGTGTGCTGGCTGGAAAGGAGCTGGTGCAGTGACAGTGCTTAACCTCCGTAATCAAGCCCAGGCAAAGGGGGGGGAGCACGGGAAGGATCAGAGATTCACAGTCCGTGGAGTGTCCATCAACAAGTATAGGTAGAGGAGGGGGGGCGTAGGAGGTATCACAGATGGCAGGTCTACAACAGGCAGAGACAGGCTGGATTGGTGTGAGAGCTGAGTGTATACTGAAGTCAGAGCTTCCTGGGAAACCTGCAGATCGGCTGGTAATTATGCTGAGAGATAGCAGAGCTCTGACATCAGAGCTGCTTTGGATGTTGGCAACAGTCAGAGGCAGGCCCCTACAGGCCCGGGGCCGTCGGATGGTGCCCGAGTGCCCTAATGGTCAGTCTGCTCCTGCTTGGAGGTGTGTTTGGGGTCATTATCATGTTGGAATACTGCCCTGCAGCCAGTCTCTGAAGGGAGGGGATCATGCTCTGCTACAGTATGTCACAGTACATGTTGGCATTCAGGGTTCCCTGTAGCTCCCCAGTGCCGGCAGCACTCATGCAGCCCCAGACCACGACACTCCCACCACCATGCTTGAATGTAGGCAAGACACATTTGTCTTTGTACTTCTCACCTGGTTCTCGCCACACACGCTTGTCACCATCTGAACCAAATAAGTTTATCTTGATCTCATTAGATCACAGGTCATGGTTCCAGTAATCCATATCTTTAGTCTTCTGCAAACTGTTTGCGAGCTTTCTTGTGCATCATCTTTAGAAGAGACTTCTTTCTGGGACGACAGCCATGCAGACCAATTTGATGCAGTGTGTGGTGTATGGTCTGAGCACTGACAGGCTGACCCCCCACCCCTTCAACCTCTGCAGCAATGCTGGCAGCACTCATATGTCTGTAGCCATGTGCCCCCTCAGGGGTGGCTGGTAGTTGTGGTTCACCTTCTGGCTGCCCTCAATCCCACCATATCTCACACATCCGGATTCACTGAACAGGCCGGCTCTTGTTTTTGTTTGTTTTATTTATGGGATTAACCTGGATGCCCCAAAGAATTGCTTTACAGGACCACCTATATACATGACTGTATATACAAATCTACTTCTTCCAGCACTCACTTGCAGACTGTTACTCCTCTCACTTCTCTCCAGCACTTCACTTGCAAACCGTTACTCCTCTCACTTCTCTCCAGCACTTCACTTGCAGACTGTTACTCCTGACCTGAAGGGAAATTTATCAGGCTCACATAACTCCTTTCTCTTCACCACAGCTAGCACATGGTGAGGCCTGCACTCAGTCAGCAGGACCTCCGGACCACCCATTACAGGTCAGGGTCAAGGAGCCCTCAAGGGTAGTTTAGTACGTTGGTGCTAGCTGGGCCCTTGATGGACTACAACTCCCAACCCATACCTCTTCCAGGCCACACCGGCCTGCTTGCCTCTCAGTGACACTCCTTTCCCTGACTGACTCCTAAGACCTCCACAGACTGTCCACTATTCCTTTCCCAGCCTGCTCCAGCCTTTCTTCCAGCTCCCAAGGTCTGTCACTCACCGACTTCAGTGGATACTTTAAAGTGTCCTCCATAGCACCTATGCTGTTCTCCTGTTCCCCTGTGCTGCTCCAGGAATCAACTCCACTCCTGGCCCCACCCGAACCTCCAGGCCTCAAGGTCACCCCCCCCCCCAGACTGGGGGCTCCCTCCCGGGTAGAGGCCTCCACAGCACCTCTGATACATCTTCACCACTTCCACCCAAACTCTCCTCCCACCTGCTGGCAGATCACTGTATTTAAGGAGGCCTGCCCCCTGCCAATCCAGATTGGGGATTGGTCAGGGCTCCTTAACTTACACGGCAAGTGACACCTCCTCATCCATCCCCCCTTCCAGCACTTTCTGGAACCAAGGGGAGGAGTATGCAAGGGTTGTCCCTCCCTGAAATCTCCAGCCTACTCTGAGCCACTTTCCTGCCCAGATCAAAACACTCAGGCCTGCAATTTACATCAGGACTGACTAAAGTTTGCCTCTCCTAGCAAAAAGACCTCTACAAAAATGTCTACACTTTGGGGCCCCTACACTCACCCCCATAAACATCAGCTGGCCCCCAGCTGAAATTTACATAAATACCTCCTGAGCCCAGGAGCAGAGCATCCCAAAGTAAAAAGAGGGAGGGGTCAAGGGAAGAAACTTGGAAAAGGGGACATGCAAAACAGTACATATAAGTTAAGTACAAAAATATAGACATCTCTGTAAATTATTCACACTGTACAGTAAAATACATTCCTAGCTACAGGTCCCTGCAACTAGCAACATACATATACAATATACACTCCTGGACCAGAGCACTTTCCTCGAAAGAAAAGGACTCCGTCCGCATAATTGTAAGTAGGTTGTTGACTCTCGACGGATGAGGATAAACAGCCATTCCATCCTTGAGATCCTAAGAGAAGGCAAAGACAACTAACTACAACT
>BLSH010026835.1:1853109-1876722 GCA_018402905.1 Glandirana rugosa
ACCACACCCACGTAAGGTACCCGCATGCGTCCATCCCCGTTCCCCCCCGTTAACGGGGGGGACCTTAGTCCCTAGTCTAGTCCCCAAGGGGTGATCCAGGAATAGGAGAACTCGGTACATACGTCAAAGACTGTCAGAGAACCCGGTACATACGTCAGAGACTGGCAAAGGACATGGTACAGGCGTCAGAGACTGACAGAGGACACGATACATACGTCAGAGACTGACAGAGGACAAGGTACAGGCGTCACAGACGTGATACAGGAGACAGTCAGAGACTGCGGACATGATACAGGAGACGGTCAGAAACTGCAGACATGATACAGGAGACAGTCAGAGACTGCAGACATGGTACAGGAGATGGTCAGAGACTGCGGACATAGTACAGGATACGGTCAGAGTCTGCCGACATAGTACAGGAGATGGTCAGAGACGGCAGACATAGTACAGGATATGGTCAGAGACTGCGGACATGGAACAGGAGACAGTCAGAGACTGCATACATAGCACAGGAGACAGTCAGAGACTGCGGACATGGTACAGGAAACGGTCAGAGACTGCATACATGGCCCAAGAGACTGTCAGAAACTGCATACATGGCTCAAGAGGATAAGGACCTAGTGGGGAACCCCTGATCTGATCCCTGATTCCAGGGGGGGCAATTGCCCCCCCTTGCCCCTACCTGCGTACGCCCATGGAATGCACCCACACCATCAATCCACTATGTGCCTCTCTCCCCACAAGGTTTAAACTCACCAGATACTGGTGACCAGGGGAGGGCTGGCAGCCTTAGGCCTGGGGGGCAAGTCCAGTCAAGTGGCCCATTGAACCACCGAATCAGCTCACCATCCATGCCCACCAGGTTTTATAATGGATATTGATCATCAGTGCCCTGCAGCCTCATCAGCGCAGCCTCATCAGTGCCCATCAATGCAGCCTCAGTGCCCATCAGCTTAGCCTCACCAGTGCTCATCAATGCAGCCCCACCAGTGTCCATCAATGCAGCCTCACCGGTACACATCAGCTAAGCCTCATCAGTGACCATCAATGCACCCTCACCAGTACACATCAGCTAAGCCTCACCAGTGCTCATCAATGCAGCCTCATCAGTGCCCATCAATGCAGCCTCAGTGCCCATCAGCTTAGCCTCACCAGTGTCCATCAATGCAGCCTCACCAGTACACATCAGCTAAGCCTCATCAGTGCCCATCAATGCAGCCTTGCCAGTGCCCATCAGCGCAGCCTGATAAGTGCCCATCCATGCAGTCTGATCAGTGCCCATACAATGCAGCCTACAATGCAGAGAGAGGAGAACCGCCGAATTACAAAGAGTGGGGATCTCCTGCTTACCTGGTGCGGACACTGTAATACGAAATCCCGCCTCCTGGACCGGCTCCTATAATAGACATCATCCATAATAGGGTCGGCACCCCCCACTCTGCTCGCAGTTAGTTGGCGACGCGTCCCTACTTCCTCCACAAAAAGAAAATATTGTCAGCGGGCAATGGCCGCCGGCCTTTTCAAATGTAGGTTGGGGTGGCCTGGGGGGCAATTGCCACCCTGCCCCCTGGCCCAGCCCTCCCCTGCTGGTGACAATATAGCCTTAAATGACCATCCTGGATTCGTGTCCTTCCCACGGTCATTCCGGATATGCCCTCATACATGTCACAAGGTTTAAAAATCTTACATAAATTGTCACCCAAAAAGCAGCATGAGCTACTTTTTGGTGACAAGCATTTAAAGTAAGTAGGCTTCCCTGTGCGCGATATGTGCACTTTAAAGATCGAGGATGGGAACGCTGGTTCCCACGAGGTGAGATCTAAACGGGGCCCTAAAGCTTTTAGGTTATAAATGTGTAATTTTACAGTCACTTTGCAAAACAATAATCAATATAATAATTAAACACATGTAACACATTATGGCAGGGGTGTCAAACTCAAGTTCATCACAGGCTGCATCAGCATTATGGTCAGGGCCGCTTATAGAAATCATGGGGCCCCATATAGTCTACTTGACAGGTCCTCCTTCAGCCCCGCCCCAAGTCCCTCCTTCAGCCCTGCCCCTGGCCCCTCCCCAGAACCGCCTTGAAAGAAAGTGTTACATTAATTTGGATTCTTATCTGCTCAATGGGAAATTTTGTGATTTTTTTTTTAGCACTGCACTTTTTGTACATATTATCATTGTGTAGTCTGTATCTTGGCTTTTTTAGTGCTGGCTGCTCTTATCATATTTTATAATTTTTTTCATTCATGTTTTCTCTAGCACAATGTTACTCTTTAATATAAGCACACACTTGTGTTAGCCCCACGAGCCACTTCCTCTCTGGTCCTGCTGCTGTCTGGAGTCACGATTTCAAATTTCAGATGAGCTGCTTCCTCTGCCGCCGCCGCTCGCCTCACTGCTTCTTCTCCAGTCCAGGCCCAGTGGGGAACAGAGCAGAGCGGCATGAGCGGAGGGAGATGGATCATTCCACCAGGGAAGGCAGAATGTGAGCCGGGATTTGAGTCAGCACTAACATGCGGAGCGGGCGCACACACTAACAAGCAGGGCATTTTTTCTCAGAGAATAGGTGCAGGAACTTAAACCCAGGGTGATCTGCATCATCAAGTGGGTGTGGCCTAATTTTACAGTGGGAGTTAAAATGACATTGTTAAACCAATGATCTCTGTATGCCCTTCCGTATGTATGTTGTGCTGCCCCCCCAGTCAAAACTTTACAACCTTTTCTCCTAAAAAAGCAACACCCATCACTCACTTCTGCACCTCCTGTCAACTGCTGACATCTGTCCAAAACTCACTTCTGCATCCATATTTAAAGCTCACCTCTGCATCCCAAAATTCATGTCTGTACCCTGGCCACAGCTCACCTCTGTGTTCCTGTTCAAAGATAGCCTCTTTTCTCTCTAAATCTCACACCTGTGCCCTGCTGGCAGCTCACCTCTGTTATCTGCCCATAGCTTACGCCTGTACCTTGCCTGCAGTTCAACTCAGTACCCCTCTACAAAGCTCACCCCTGCACTCCACCATCAACAGAACAACAAGATTTTACTTTCATGCTAAAATAAATATTAAAGTTAAACTTTTACCAGTGCTCTCTTTTGCTCTCCACCTTTTTTTTAATCAATTCTTACTTCTGCACTCACCAGTGCTTACCTTGATACCACCCATCAACCCCCCCCCCACACACACACACACCACGGCACATGTGCTATTCTGCTCACCTGTTGTGCCAAGATTTAGACATATGTTCCTAATCTGCACACACCGAAAGGGAGATACAGAATACAATTGCCGGGTTTAGCAGCTGATAATAGGGAGAGTTTACTAGCTGAGGAGAGGGAGAAAAAGGCAGATAGTTGCAGCATCTCGTGCATGGAAACTGCACCCTCCCCCTTCAGAAGGAAAGTGTAGAGATAACAAGAATAAGTAAAGCTGAAGTCACAATTGCTTTGTGTGGGAAGGGGTTAAGCATAACTAATATGTAGCAATTTAAAGAACAGTATCAATATCTATAAAACATTGATAATAACATAGGAACACCATAAATAAATAATCCTACTGCACAGTCAGGCAGGTGACACCACTACTTCCTGTTGCAACTTCCTTTGTGACCTGCCCAATCATTTAACAATGAAAGTACATCATCCTACCGCTGAAAATACATGTTGCCAGCTTCCTGAGTCACTGAACTTTAGTGGGCCAGCATAACTGCCAGGCAACCAGCATTTTTATATAAAGGCCAACAATAGCCATCCTTGTATCCCTGTCATGAAGGGTTTTTTATTGTCCCTGGCACTGGAGTTTTGAACATAATTTTATGTTGTATAAAAAACAATATATAAAATCTAGGCGAAGGTGCTAAATCCAAATTCTTTATTTAATTGGTTAGCACTTTTGCCTAGTAGCAAAAGGGTCACTGGTTTGAATCCCAACCATGACAGTACCTGCCTGCAGTCTGCATGTTCTCCCTGCGCCTGTGTGGGTTTCCTCTGGGTACTCAGATTTCCACCCACACTCCAAAGACCTGCTGGTAGGTTAATTGGATCCTGTATGTGTATGTATGAATGTGAGTTAGGGACCTTAGATTGTAAGCTCCTTGTGGGTAGGGACTGATGTGAATGTACAATGTATATGTAAAAGTGCTGCGTAAATTGGCTGCGCTATATAAGTACATAAATAATAAAGTACATAAATATAAATAAATAAATAATTTCAAATGTTCATGGTATTAACTGCAGGCACAGCTCACATGGCAGGCCTACCCCAGTGAGCGAGACCGAATGTGAACTTCACATTGAGAGCCCACCAACATGTGATGCTCACATTGAGACTCCACCAACATGCAACACTCACTTTGAAACTCCACCAGCATGCGACATTCACAAGGAGACTCCACCAGCATGTGACATTCACATTGAGACTCCACCAGCACATGACGCTCACATTGAGACTTCACCAGAATATGACCTTTACATGGAGACTCCACCAGCATGTGATGTTCACATTGAGTCTCCACCAAAATGCCAAGGGAACATCTTCAGTGAAGATGGGGCAAGGATACAAGAAAGGATAGGCAGATACTAGCGGTATGGTACATCCACGTTGAGACTTTACTCAAGTGTGCGTTCCACATGGAGACTCCACAAGAATATAACGTTCTCAATGAGACTCCATAAGAATGTGACATTCAAATTGAGAATCCACCAGAATGTGATGTTCATGTTGAGACTCCACCAAAATGCCAGGAAAACCAGAGGAACATCTCTTCCAGTGAAGATGGGGACAAGGTTACAGTAAAGGATTGGTGGATATTGGTGGTAGGGGATTCAGTTATTAGAAGCATAGAAAGGGCAATCTGTCACAAAGACCATTTTCACTGAACAGTAAGTTGTTTACCGGGTGCTCAGTTTCGGGACATTATTATTATACAGGATGTATAGTGCCGACAGTTTGCGCAGCGCTTTACAATATTAGGGCAGAGGGCCCTGCTCATTAGAGCTTACAGTCTTGAAGGGAGGGTCAAGTGATATGAAAGGGCAATAACTGGGGGATGAGCTAATGAAGAAAATAAAAGTGCAGTTGTTAGGTGGAGGCAGGATAGGCTTCCCTGAAGAGAAAAGTCTTCAGGGATCATCTGAAAGTGGATAGATTTGTGGACAGTCTGACAGCTTGGGGTAGGGAATTCCAGAGGATGGGAGAGACTTGGGAGAAGTCCTGGAGGTGAATATGGGAGGAGGCAATGAGGGAGCTGGACAGCAGGAGGTCTTGGAAGATACAAAGAGGACGCTTAGGTTGGTGACATTGTAGATTGCAAGGACAGATTGTTGGATGGAGCTGGGGAGGACCCAGCTGTCATGGTACATATTGTTACCAATGTAAAAGTTAGAGAAAGATGGAGCGCCCTAAAAAATGATTTCAGGGACTTAGCGGCTATATTGAAAAGAGGACCTTCAAGGCAGTATTTTCAGAAATACTGCCTGAACCTTGAGCCACACGAAAAAGGCAGCTGGAGCTTAGGATTCTTAACAAGTGGTTGAGGAACAGTTACTGGCTCTTTAGCAGGGATAGACTGCACTTAAATGGATAGGGTGCCACCCTATTGATAGAGAAAATGACCATAAAGGTGGAAGAAATTCAGGATGACACTCCATCAGAATGTGTTCCCATTGAAAACCCACCAGAATGTTACTCTCAAGCTGAGACTCAACCGGAGTGTGGTGTTCACATTAAGACTTCCACCAGAATGTGACTTTCAAGTTGAGACTCCACCAAAATGCCAGAGGAACCTTGGGAACATCTCCTCCAGTGAAGAGGGGGAACAATTACAAGAAAGAATAGGCAGATACTGGTGATAGGGGATTCAGTTATTAGAAGCACAGAAAGGGCAATCTGTCCCAAAGACCATTTTGGCCAAACAGTATGTTGTTTACCGGGTGCTCAGGTTCGGGATATTGCAAATTGCATGGGCAGATTGTTGGATGGGACGGGGGAGGACCCAGCTGTCATGATACATATCGGCACCATTGACAAAGTTAGAGGAAGATGGAGTACCCTACAAAATGATTTCAGGGACTTAAGGGCTATATTGAAAAAAGGACTTCCAAGGCAGTGTTTTCAGAAATACTACCTGTACCTCGAGCCCCACCAGAGAGACAGCAGGAGCTTAGAGTATTTAACAAGTGGCTGAGAAATTGATGCAGGGAAGAGGAGTTTGGCTTCATGGAGAACTGGGCTGATTTCTCAGTTGGTTAACAGCTCTACAGCAGGGACGGACTGCACTTAAATGGGCAGGGTGCAACTTTATTAGGATTAGTAGAAATTTTAAACTGGGTGGTGTAGGGGAGGGATCAGAGGATGATTTGCTAGTCAGCACAAGGAATAGCTTCTCCGTGTCAACCCATCATCACTGGAGCACCCTCTGCTTTCTCACTCTGTTGAAATATTCTCAACAGCATTTGTCTCCAAGAGAGCAATACCAGCTCGATTCACCAACAGGAGTGTCATAGTATCTATTTTGCAGTCGTGCAATGGACTAGCTATGAGGGGAGGTTGGAGGCTGGTAGTCTTTTCCGATGGCGTTCGTTGGACCGCCTATGAGGGGAGGTTGGAGGCCAGTTGTCTTTTCTGCAGGCATGTGTTGGACCGGCTTTAAGATAATATAACACAAGCTACATAAGATAGATAAGATAAATCAATAAGATAGATATGATAAGATAAGATAGATAAGGTAGGATAAAATAAATAAGATAGATTAGATACATTAAGATAAATAAGTCAGATCAGATAGATAAGATGGATATGATATATGAGCTAGATTAGATAAACTAAGATATGTAAGATAAGAGAAATAATTTATTATCATTGCAATGCAAATTACAATGAAATTCTATTAAAAAATTCCACACATATGTAAACGTATAACAGCCACAACACAAACATATGAACAGTATACCTCCCACATCAGCAAAGTCAAACTACTTACAGCTTAATAATATTATTCAAAATGATCATTTAGTGCCTTTATAGCTTTTGGAAATAAACTTTCCTTGAATCGATTTGTCTTTATGTTTCTTTATGCCTTTATGTTTCCCTGTGCCTTTATGTTTCTGAACCTCCTTCCAGATGGCAGTATTTCAAAATGACAGTTTCCAGGATGGGACAGGTCACTCACTATTTTGCCTGCCCTGCTAATACAGCGGGACTTGTAAATTTAATTCAAATAAACTAACCTACAGCCCACATCCTTCTGCGTAACATTTATTATTTTCTGAAGGGTAGCCTTTTCTGCCAATGTGCAGTTGTGATACCAGGCTAAACTACAATATATCAGCACACTCTCAATGGAGGAACGACAGAAGGACTCTAAGATGTTTTTACTAGACCATTTTTCCTGAGAAGTCTCACGAAATATAAACGTTGCTGACACGTCTGGGTAATAGCTATCAGATTCAGTGGCCAGGATGCATTTTCTGAGATATTAATACCTAAAAACTTAAAAACAGGAGCCTGCTCCACCAATTCTCCTCTACTGTAGAGTGGAGCAATGTCAGTCTTAGGCTGGATTCACACTGCAGACGGATGCGGCTGACAGCAGGGGTCGGGTGCGTCCCTGTCCTCCATTTCAGGGACTAAACAGGCCTGAATTCGGACCTGAATCTGAGCCAAAGACACACAGGACCCCTGTGCAATTTGCTCCATAGCCGCCACTGGAGATGTGTGAACCGGCTCCATTGAGGGGAAACCCGCATCCATTTTGCACTGGTGTAAACCCAGCCTCACTCTTCCTAAAATCAATTATCAATTCCTTGGTCTTCCCATTGTTTAGGGACAAATTGTTTGCCTCACACCACTCTACTAAATTGGCCACCTCTTCCCTATAATGCTTCCCGTCCCCTCTTGTAATGTAATCTACTATGGTGGTGTCATTTGATGATGCTATTCATAGAAAAGCAAGGAGTACAATCACAAGTGTATAGAGAGTAAAGAAGGGGCATCAGTACGCAACCTTGTGGTACTCCTATGCTGACCACATGCTGGGAAGAAACATACTTACCGAGTTTGACCATCTATGGGTGGTCTACCGGCAAATTCTTTGTCCAAGAACAAAGGGAAGGGAGCAAATTCAGCTTCAAGATCTTCTCCACCAATAAGTATGGGCTAACGGTGTTGAAAGCTGAACTATAGGCAATGAACAACATTCTTATGTAGTGGCCACATGTAGTGCATGAGCAATAACATCCTCAGTGCTTCTATTGGCTCTGTATGCAAATTGAGAATCAAAACTACCTGGTAAGGCTGTTTTCATACTTTTTAACACCAGTCCCTCAAAGCTCATCATTATTACAGTACTGAGGTGAGCGCATTCGGCCTATAGTCCTTCAAGCTATCTATATTTGCATTTTTCTGGTATGGGAGTAATAATAGTAGATTTTAAGCATGTTGGAACTGCAGCTAATGGTAATGATTGGTTAAATATTTTAGTAAAGACCCCTGCAAGTTGGATATTAGACTTTTCATCTGGGTGAGTGTTCTCTCTTTTAGGGGAGGTTGGAGGCTGATAGTCTATTCTGCAGACCTGCGTTGGACCAGCTATGAGGGGAGGTTGGTATTCCTTTTATTTCCACAGGTGTGCATCAGACCAACTATGAGGGGAGGTTGGAGGGGGGTAGTCTTTTCTACAGGTGTGCGTTGGACTGGTTATAAGGGAAAGTTGAAGGCCATTTTTTTCAGGTGTGTGTTTGACTGGGTTTGAGGGGAGGTTGGAGGCCTGTACTTTTTTCAGGCGTGTATTGAACTGACTATGAGTAGAGGTTGGAGGTCGGTAGTCTTCTTTTCATGTATGCGTTGGACTGGCTTTGAGGGCAGGATGGAGGCTGGTAGTCCTTTCATTCCTGTGTGTTGGACCAGCTATGAGCAGAGGTTGGAGACTGGTACTTTTATCAGGCGCGTGTTGGACTGGGTTTGAGAGGAGGTTGGAGGCTGGTACTTTTTTCAGGAGGGTATTGAACCAACTATGAGGAGAGGTTGGAGATCGGTAGTCTTTTTTTCATGTGTGTGTTGGACTGGATATGAGGGCAGGATGGAGGTCAGTAGTCTTTATTGCAGGCGTGTGTTGAACTGGCTGTGAGGGGAGATTGGAGGCCGGTACTTTCTTATCAGGCATGTGTTAGACTGGGTACGAGGGGAGATTAGAGGCCGGTACTTTTTTTCAGTCTTTTGTTTGACTGGATATGAGGAGAGCTTGGAGGTCAGTAGTCTTTTATTCAGGTGTGTGTTGGACCAGCTATGTGGGGACATTGGAGGCTGGTATTTTTTTTCAGGCATGTTTTGGACAGCCTGTAATGGAAGATGATTTCGCATATGATTGCAAATATATGCAACCAAAACTTCTGTTTTGATTTTTTTATGAACTAGTTTAGATTCTGAATGTATTTCTACTCTGTATGTCACAATTTGGAGATCATGGTAGAGTAGACTTAGGGACCGCACTTTGCAGAGGGGCCTTGACTTGGCAGTGTGACTTCACATATATTTGCAAATGTATTGATCAGAGGAGGTGCAACTCCGGTAACAGAAAAACTTTAAAGTGGAACTTCACTCTCTCTTAATCAACATTTTTTTTAATCCTTATGCTGCTATCCTTAGTAAATAGATAGGAAAGATTCCAGGAAGTAAATACTTCATGAATCATTTGTCCTTACTCAAGATGGCTGCAGCCAGAAATGCTAGGGGGTGTTTTTCAAAGTGATTTCTCATCACAATAAAGCATGGAAACATGGATGGATCGGGGAGTTTGGCTTTAAGCCTTTCACCGTAGGGTCTGTACGTCGTACAGACCTAGCAGCGGGGGGTATTACACACAATTCAGTGGCTGCAGTCACCGGGATTGGTGTGAAACTGACAAGCAGCCTCTTGCCTGTCAGGTGAGAGCGTTCGGGCGATGCCGTTATTGCCCAATCGTTCTCATACCCCCTGGTACCGGCACCCGCCATGCTTACCAGGCTCCGCTTGCCCATCTGTGGGCCCGGGACTGTCATGGCGGGTGGCGGTGGCTGGAGGGGAAGGAGAAGAGCGGATACATGTCTGCTCTCCTCCCCTTCTTTGTGTGACCTGGAAAGCGATGCCTCTGATGTCACTTCCGGGTCAAATTCTCTGTGTCCCCGGCTCGCTCAGCTGGGAAATAATGTTTTGCAATGCAATCTGCATTGCAAAACATTTAGTGGAACACAGGGGAGACATACAGGGTCTTTTAGAGGCTGCATATCTCAGTAAAGAGAACCTGTCACCTAAAAAAAATCATATAGGGGACTTTTTGTCCCCAATATGATGAAAAAGTTAAGTAAAAAACATTTTTTTTTTGCAAAAAAATAAAGTTACACCCAAGCACATAAAATCCTCCGCGCCAAAAAAATTTTGAGACCCTCCCACCCCACATACCTATTGGGCTCAAGGCCAAAATTAAAAAAGTTATAAATGATAACAAAAGATTTTAAAAATATAAAAATGAATGAACACTATCATCTTTTAAATGTTACAAAGAATATAACAGAATATGTAAAAAGGAGATCAAGGATGCAAAAATTCAAAACGAACAACAGATTGCAAAAGATAGGACAAACCCCAAAAAATTCTTCAAGTATATTAATAATAAAAAGGTCAGGTGAGAGCATGTGGGCCCTTTACAAAATAATCTAGAGAGGGTGACTGGGGACAAAGAGAAGACAAACTTATTAAATACTTTCTTCAGCTCAGTGTATACAAACGAGCATGCGGGAGCTCATATCCATAATGGGGGTGGTAGTGATACTGCCCCAAATGATGCACAATGGCTCAAAAGTGAAATCAACAAGTATTTAGGCAGAATAAAGGTGGTTAAGCACCTGGACCAGATGGCATCCACCCACGGATCCTAAAAGAATTGAGCTTGGTCATTTCAAATTCATTGTATCAAATTCCTTAATGCCTGGCATGGTACCACTGGATTGGCTTAGGGCCTATGTGGTGCCCATATTTAAAAAGGGATCAAAGTATTTATCAAGTAACTATAGACCTGTTAGTTTAACTCCTATAGTTGGGAAGATACTGGAGAGTTTAATAAAAGACCACATAGAAGAGTTCTTGTTGGAAAAAAATGTTTTAAGCAACAGACAGCATGGATTCATGAAAGACAGAAGTTGTCAAACAAACCTGATTTCTTTTTATGAGGAGGTAAGTAAAACCTTGGAGAGAGGGGTGGCTGTGGAAATGGTATACTTGGATTTTGCTAAAGCGTTTGACACCGTTCCCCACACACGGCTAATGTGTAAGGTAAAGTCTAGAGGCTTGGAAAGATCAGTTTGTAAATTGATAGAAAACTGGCTAAAAGACCAAATTCAGAGAGTAGTGGTTAATGATTCTTATTCTGAATGGTCTAGAGTTGTCAGTGGTGTACCCCAAGGTTCAGTGCTGGGGCCCTTATTATTCAATATATTTATAAATGATATAGGGTCTGGGATTAAAAGTACCATTTCATGTTTGCAGATGACACCAAGCTATGCAGTGGAATAACGTCCTTACAGGATGTCTCCAACTTACAAGCAGACCTCAATGCACTGTTTAATTGGGCGACTATGTGGCAAATGAGTTTTAATGTAGATAAATGTAAAATTATGCACTTGGGGGCTAAGAATATGCATGCATCATACATACTAGGGGGAGTACAACTGGGGGAATCCATAGTGGAGAAGGAACTGGAGGTTTTGGTAAATCATAAACTTAATAATGGCATGCAATGCTAAGCAGCGGTTTCCAAAGCAAGCAAAATCCTTTCTTGCATTAAGGGAGGTATGGACTCCAGAGCGAGGGATAGCATTTTGCCCCTGTACAAATCATTATTGAGACCTCATCTGGAATATGCAGTTTAGTTTTCGGCACCAGTTCTTAACAAGGATATCGGGGAACTGGAGGAAGTGTAGAGAAGGGCAACCAAACTGATAAGAAGCATGGAGGAACTCAGCTATAAGGAAAGATTAGAGGAACTGAATTTATTCTCTCTTGAGAAGAGGAGATTAAGGAGGGATATGATCAACATGTACAAGTATATAAGTGGTCCATATAGTGAACTTGGTGTTGAGTTATTCACTTTAAGGTCATCACAAAGGACAAGGGGGCACTCCTTATGTCTAGAGGAAAAAAGATTTCATCTCCAAATATGGAATGGTTTCTTCACAGTAAGAGCTGTGAAAATGGGAAATAGACACCCTCCAGAGGTGGTCCTGGCCAGCACAGTAGATTGCTTTAAAAAAGGCCTGGATTCTTTCCCAAATGTACATAACATAACTGGCTACTAACATTTATAGGTAAAGTTGATCCAGGGAATATCCAATTGCCTCTCGGGGGATCAGGAAGGAATTTTTTCCCCTGCTATAGCAAATTGGATGATGCTTTGCTGTGTTTTTTTTTTGCCTTCCTCTGGATC
Organism: Glandirana rugosa; assembly: GCA_018402905.1. Classification (NCBI taxonomy): domain Eukaryota; kingdom Metazoa; phylum Chordata; class Amphibia; order Anura; family Ranidae; genus Glandirana; species Glandirana rugosa. The sequence goes on from BLSH010026835.1 coordinate 1,865,566, forward strand.
AACTGTGGATGAAGGATTGTGTATATGGGATTTTATGGTTTTATATTTATATATATATATATATATATATCCACTTCCGTACCGCCGGACGTCATATGATGTCCTTGGGTTTGAATGGTGAGGCACCATTCAGATATCGTTTTTTTCAGCAGGCGATTCTGCACATGATAAAAGTGGTCTTAGCGGCAGATTCGCTGCGAGATCACTTTTATCAGCGGCGGGAGAGGTGCCCCCCCCGCCGTTTTCCGGTCATCTCTGCCGCTTACCGGCAGCGGCAGAGATGATCCGTCCCCCCCCAGTGTCCGTGAGCTGAGTGAGCGGCTGAAGCCGCTCACTCGACTCCATAACATGGCGGGGCGGAAATGACGTCAGATGTCACGTCCGCCCAACGGTCTTAAAGGGCCCATTTTTTTTTTGGGGTGTCATTTTTTTCAGATTTTTTTTCTTTTTTGCATTTAAGTGTAAATATGCGTGTAAATATGAGATCTGAGGTCTTTTTGACCCCAGATCTCATATTTAAGAGGACCTGTCATGCTTTTTTCTATTACAAGGAATGTTTACATTTTTTGTAATAGGAATAAAAGTGATCAAAATTTTTTTTTAAAAAAAGAACAGTGTAAAAATAAAAGTAAAATAAATAATTAAAAAAAAATTGTTTAAAGCGCCCCGTCCCCGCAAGCTCGCGTGCAGAAGTGAACGAATACGTAAGTCCCGCTCACATATGAAAACGGTGTTCAAACCACACATGTGAGGTATCGCCGCGATCTTTAGAGCAAGAGCAACAATTCTAGCACTAGACCTCATCTGTAACGCAAAACTGCTAACCTGTAGAATTTTTTAAACGTTGCCAATGGAGATTTTTAAGTGTCAAAGTTTGTCGCCATTACGCGAGCGGACGCAATTTTGAAGCATGACATGTTGGGTATCATTTTACTTGGCATAACATTATCTTTCACAATATGGAAAAAAATTGGCCTAACTTTACTGTTTTCTTATTTTTTAACTAAAAAAACTGAATTTATTTTAAAAAAAAGCACACTTGGAAGAGCGCTGCACAAATACGGTGTGACATAAAGTTTTGCAATGACCGCTATTTTACTCTCGGGTGTTAGAAAAAAAAAATATATAATGTTTGGGGGTTCTAAGTAATTTTATAGCAAAAAAAACTGTTTTTAACTCGTAAGCACAGAACCCAAAAAACAGGCTTGGTCTTGAAGTGGATATATATATATTTTTTTTTGATTGGTTGAACTAGATGGACTTGTGTCTCTTTTCCACCTGGCTAACTATGTGACATACACACACGCATGAACGTCAGGGTGCCTATGCATGAAAACGTTGATTGCAATACACATGTAACATATCGGCGTGCATGCCAGAGTGAGAGCAATAATTCAAACACAAGATCTTCTCCATAACACTAAACTGATACCTATAGGGGGCTTCTGAAGCATCACCTATAGAAGTACTATAGGGTACTGACGTTTGACGCCATTTCATGGGTGCACAAAAATGTAAGGCATTTGGCATGTTGGGTATCTATTTACTCAGTGCAACCTTGTCTTTTATATTTGACCAAAAATGTGGGCAATTGATTGCATTTGTGTGCCCTAAAATTCACATTAATGTGTTTTTTATGGAAATTTTGCATTTCCTTGACCTTTGCGGTAATATCATGTGACATAAAACATTTGAACTACAACCATTTTATTCTCTACGGTGTCTGCTTTCAGAAAATATATCATGTTTGGGGGTTATGTGTAATCTTCAGGCTGAAAATTATTTTTTAAACATGTTGCAAAAAACGCAAAAACAGCTCTGGCAGCGAAAGGGTTAGTAATAAAAATGAACGAAATAGCGCTTTTGGTTTGTGGAGCATAGTTCCCCTTTAACTGTATACCACTTCAAGGTGAGAGGAAGCCAGGGAGTCAGCATAACAGCCAGGCAACTGGAATTTTCATAAATAGGTCACCAATGTCTACTACTGTATTTCTGTCATGATAAGCATACTTGCTTCCCGCCCGGCCTATAGACAAATGAGGGCCTGGCGGGACGCAATTGCTTTGGAAAAAATAATTTTTTTTAAATTAAAAAATAAGAAAACAATAAAGTTAACCCAATTTTTTTTGCATATTGTGAAAGACGATGTTACGCCGATTAACTAGATATCTAACATGTTATGCTTTAAAATTGTACGCACTCATGGAATGGCGACAAACTACAGTTTAAAAATGTTTAATGGTTACCTGTTTTGAGTTACAGAGGAGGTGTTTTGCTAGAATTATTGCTGTCGCTCTAACGATCACGGCGATACCTCACATGTGTGATTTGAATACCATTTACATTTACAGGCGCGACTTATGTATGCGTTTTCTTTGGTGTGCGAGCTCGCAGGGGCGCTTTAAACTATTTTTGTTTTTTGTCTTATTTATTTTTATTTAACCGGTTCCCGACTGGCTTGCATATATTTGCTGCTGCAGTGTGGCTCTGTAGCGCGAATCGCCGTCTATAAATGGTGGCTCGCGCGTGTGCAGTAGTGGGCGGGAGCTGCCACGCTCTCATGCCTGCTGCACTCTGCACAGTTGTGCCCATGGCTCGGGCGGACTCGATCTCCGCCGGCGAGCCGCAATTGCTTGACAGAGAAGAAAAACAGGGAACCGCCAAGGTAAACACGGCGGTCCCCCGCTCTGTCAGGCAGCATGTCAGAGATCTACTGATCCCTGTACTCTTGATCAGTTAGATCTCTGGTGCCCCTGACAGCCCAGACCCCTCACAGTTAGAACACACCCAGGGAACACAGATTGCCCCCCCCTGTTAACCCCTTCACTGCCAATGACATTTACACAGTAATCAGTGGATATTTAAATTTTTCATCGCTGTATAGATGTCATTGGTCCCAAAACAGTGTCAAAAATGTCTGCCGTGTACGCCCCAATATCAAAATCCCGATAAAATTTACAAATCGCTGCCATTACTAGTAAAAAAAATAAATAGTAAAAACGCTAGAAATTAAGTCTCATGGTTTGTAAACGCGGCAACTTTTACACAAACCAATCAATAAACCCTGCCGATTGAATTTTTTTTACCAAAAATATGAGGAAGAATATAAATCGGCCAAACTGATGAATCCATTTGTTTTTTTATATTTTTATTTTATATGTATTTTAGCAAAAAGTAAGAAATATTTTTTTTTTGCAAAATTGTCGCTCTTTTTTGTTTATAATGGTGATCAGAAATGACGCAGAAGTGATCAAAAACCACCAGAAGAAAGCTCTATTTGTGGGAAAAAAAGGATGCAAATTTTGTTTGGGTACACTGTCGCACGACCGCGCAATTGTCAGTTAAAGTGACGCAGTGCCGAATCGCAAAAAGTGCTCTGGTCCTAACATGGGAAATCCTTCCGGGGCTGAAGTGGTTAACACTGTCCCCTTAAAATAAAATCTGATCACTTTTATTGATGTCACAAGGAATGTAAACAATGTATGTGTCAATAATAGGCAGTGACAGGTACTCTTTATGGAGGGATCGGGGGTCTAAAAGACCCCAAATCCCTCCTTTGCACTTCAAAGTATTCAAAGCACCAAAATCGAACGTTAGAGCGAGAGCAATAATTCTAGCACTAGCTCTCCTCTGTAACTCTAAACATGTAACCTCTAAACATTTTTAAACCGTTGTCTATGGAGATTCTTAAGTACTAGTTTGGCACCATTCCTCAAGTGTGCACAATTTTAAAGCATGACATGTTAGGTATCTATTTACTTGGCGTAACATCATCTATCACATTATACAAAAAAATCGGGCAAACTTTACTGTTTTGTTTTTATTCCTGAAACAGTTTTTTTTCCAAAAGAGCAGATACTCAACCTGGTGAGAAAAGTTGTTTTCCACTCGTTCCCTTTGCGGGTGCAGACCAAGTTATAGGTTCCCCGTAGATCCAACTCAGTAAAGATGGTGGTTGCGGCTCGTAACCTCTGGAACAGTTCGGACATGAGTGGAAGGGGATATCGGTTTTTAACCGTGATTTTATTTAGTTTTTCGATAGTCGACACATGAGTGACACAGTGAGTCATTCTTCTTTGTAACCCTTTCCTGAGATTCTCATTAACATACTCTTTCAATGTCTCTTATTCCCATTCAGAGAGTGGGAATATGCGGCCGAAGGGAATCTCAGTGCCAGGGAGCAGTTCAGTTGGACAGTCATATGGCCGATGGGGGGATATCAGCTCCCCATTTACTGAAGACATCCCGGTACTCCTCATAAAACTCGGGACCTGGCTGACTTGTTTCTTGATCAGTCTATACATAATAGTGTGGCCCAGGTATTGGGGAGCTTGGGGAAACAGTGTTCTTGACATTAAGGAGAGTGAAACTTGACTTCTCCGGTACCCCAATCAATCTGGGGGTTGTGGGCTTGAAGTCAGGGCAGGCCCAGGATGATGGGGAAACAATGGAGAGGTAATGGCATCAAGGCTTAGGAATTCCTTATGCTGGTTAGGGGTTACTAAGGGTATTGGAGGTGTCTCCTGAGTCACTAATCCTGATTTGATACAGGAGCCATCAGCCAGGTATACACACAGTCCTTGTGCCTTTGCTCACAGATGGATAAGTTGCTGGGCAGCAAAAGTCAGGTCAACAAAACAACTACAGGTCTCGGAGTCAATGATGGCGCTGACCGAAATTGTTTCGCTCGGAAGCTGCAAGTAAAGTGAGAGGGCCAAATGAGTTGCCTGGGTAGACAGTGATGACAGATGAACAGGAGGCATAACTGGACACTTACGCAGTTTTGCAGGACATGTCTGCACGTAATGACCGGCTTCTCCACAATAGAGGCACAGGTTGCCCTGTCTTCGACATAGACATTCTTCAGGAGATAAAGCAGGAAGCATCAACCTGATCTGCATGGGTTCAGGGCCGCTGGGTGTAGAGTTGATTGGACTTGAGTTGGTTGGAGCAATGTTAGCATAGTTGCTAGAGAGTAAGCTGGGACTGGGGCTCTGGGCATCACCCATACAGGATGACCTTGCTGGGACGATCTTTCTGTCCTGCGTTCTGCGACGGTCAATTTAGATAGCCAGAGTGATAAGGCCCTCCAAAGTGTTAGGTACTCCAACTCGGGCTAGTTTGTCCTTAAGAGCTTCTGAGAGACCGAGACGGAACTGATGTCGCAGGGCATTATAGTTCCATTATGTATCTGCGCCCCAGCGTCTGAAGTCTGTGACATAGTCCTCGACCACTCTGTGGCCTTGCTGGAGCTCATTTAGAGCAGCCTCTGCTGTGACAGTTCTCTGTGCATCGTCATATAGTTGCGCCATTGCGTTAAAGAAGGAAGACATGGCATGGGTCTGTACATTATTCTCCTCCAACAGCCGGAGAGCCCAGGTGTGGGGTTCCCTTTGAAGAAGCGAGATCACGAAGCCCACCTTGGTGGATTCCAAAGATAAAGTCTGTGGTTGCAGGGCGAACTATAGTTGGCATGCATTGCGGAATTTGCTTCTATCCCCTGAGAATCTTTCGGGTGAAGAGGTTCAGGTGGCAGCATCTTCACAGTAGACGTAGCAAGATGAACCGGTGTCGTAGCAGGCAAAGATTGTGTAGGCAAACTTGCGGGAACGGATAGAGACTGCCCTCGTTTCTCCAGCCGGATGTAGCTTTCTTGCAGGGTATTCAAGGCCTGTGTAAGGGCTGCAAGATTCTGTTAAATCTCATCCATAGGGGAGGCCCCTCTTGCAGGCTCAGACATGGCTGTCTGATACTGTTATGTACCGTCACTCACTAGTAGAGGGAGACCCCTCGTACAGCTCCGGCTCAAGGGCCACTAGAGTTGCAATAGTGGCTGCGAGAGCATGGTGAGATAAGAGTGCCTGCAAGGTTCTCTGTTGACAGTGGTAGTAGCTGATGAGTAATAGGACAAGGCTGGATTGCTGAGCAGCAGATGAGAGCAGGAACAGCGGGTGCAGGTATGCTTTTGATGCAGGTGTAGCACCCCCATAGTGATAGACGCTTTTGTAGTGGGATTTTTTGCTAGGAGAGGCAAAATTTAGTTAGGCCTGACTAAAAGTGCAGGCCTGAATGTTTTGATCTGGGCAGGGGGGAGTGGCCCAGGGAGAGCTAGAGATTACAGGAAGGAGCATCCCTCTGATACTCCTCCCCTTTGTTTCCAGAAGGCTCTGGAAAAGGGGATGGGAGGGGATGGGTGTGACTTTCTGAAGTGTGTTAAGAAGCCCTGACCAATCCCCAATCTGGATTGGCAGGGGCAGGCCTCCTTAAATACTGTGATTTGCCCAGCAGGGGAGGAGGAGAGTGTTTGGTGGAAGAGCGGAGAATGTATCAGAGGTGCTGTGAGGGTCTCACCCGGTAGGGAGCCCCCAGTCTGAGGGGGTGACCTTGAGGCCTGGAGGCTCGGGTGCAGCCAGGAGATGAGTTGTTTCCCGGAGCAGCACAAGGGAGCAAGAGAGCAGCAGAGAGGCTACATTAAAGGATCCACTGGTGACAGTGAGTGACAGACCCCGGGAGCTGGACAAAAAGGCTGGAGCAGGCTGGGTGGAGACAGTGGACAGTCTGTGGAGGTCAGAGGAGCCAGTCAGGGAAAGGAATGTCACTGTACAGCGAGGTAGGCCATTGGGGCCTGGAAGAAGGATGGGCTGGGAGTTGTAGTTCATCCAGGCCCAGCTAGCACCAACGTACTGGGAGCCTGTGGCCTTTACCTGTAATGGATGGTCCGGAGGTCCTACTAGCAGAAGAGCAGCCCTTGCCATGTGCTAGCTGTGGTGGAGGAAGAGGTGTCATGGAGGCCTGATAAATTGCCTTTCAGGCCTGTAACAGCAAGTTGTGAGCAGGAGAGAAGAAAAAGAAGAGTAACTGTCAGAAAGTGTCTGTGCTAGAGGAAGAGGTGTATATACTGCAGTGTATATAGAAGGTCCCGTGATTTGATCTTTGGGTATCCCACAGTTATCCCTTTCCCTTTCCAAGTTTATCCCCTAAATAAAACAACAAAACAAAGTACCGGCCTGTTCAGTGACTCTGGGTGTGTGAACAATCGTGTGATTGATGGCAGTGGGCAGGTGGATCACAACTACGAGCCACTCCCAAGGGGGCACATGGCTACACAGGTATGCTGTATATGCAGGACAGCCTGATGCAGGTATGCTGTAGATGCAGGACAGCGGCCCTGGAGCTACACAAGTTGAAAGGCAGAAGACTAGAGATGAGTCAGACAAGCCAGGTCATACACGGATGATCAGTAATCATAAACAGCAAAAAATGGGTCATGTGACGCTGCCGAGCGGTCCTTGTGCTGTGTAGTGGCCGTCTGGCCGGAGACACATCACACAGATCCACAGACACTGATACATTGCTTTTCATGCTGCTCGTGTTGTTCGTGAGTACCCCGACTTACCTTTTAATAAACTAAGTTCAATTATTCATACTTGCTGCTCAATGAGGTATGTTTAAATCCTATTACATGTGCCATACTCAGTGTTGCCAACCTCTCGCAGCGTTTTTTACTGGCAAATCATGGAAAATCTTACTGGCAGAGCACATTTTTTACTGGCAACCTTAAAAAAAACTGAACTCCTATTAAAAACTAAGACAATTAATATTTAAACACAACATGGAAACACTGACAATACCCATATCAAGTAGTTTGCCCGGTTTACACTTAAAAAGTCAGCACAGCATGACAAATTATCAGACCCTGATATTTATAGACAGTTCTAAAAATCACAGATTTTTACAAACTGTCAGTAAATTTACTGGCGGTTGGCAACACTGGCCATACTGCGGATGACCGGTCCAGAGAGGTTGTTATATGAAGTCATTGGAGGAAGTGTCTCTACCTGTTATGCATATCCTGGTTGGTGGATTGTTACCAACAAAGCTCCTATGACCATCTTCTTATGAAGTGGTCCTACAGTTGGGGTAAGAGGCTTGTGTGAACCCCCTCCTTCCTGGTGATGGACCCCACTCCTGCACTGTCCTAGATTTATTCACTCAAATATAGCCTGTGAACTGTGTGTTTGCTGTATTGATCTTCAGCACAGATCTGAGAACATTTTTTGCACATGCACCTGTGGACTTTAATACATTGTTACCTTAGTGCATTTTATATTTTATCTTTTATACATATTAAGCGCTGTATTTTTATATTTCAATGTCTTTTGTTCTTGACAAGAATTTATGCTGGTTGCTTTTTTCGTTTTTTCTGTGTTGCGCGGGTTCTGTAGTGTTTTTACTTTTCAATCATAAACAGCAGGCAGAGAATAATCAGAGTTCAGGCCGGTTTTGGCAACAGGAAATCAGGCAGACAGGCAGGAATAACAGGTTCAAGGCAAGCTAAAGGTCAGGACTGGAGATAGCAGCGTTGTCAGGAAGCTAGGTCAATACTGGATCAGATACAGGCACAGGATCAGAACACAGGGTAAAGCTGCAGATCAGACAGCACTGCACGAATGCAGCTGCTGTCCTTATAAAGGCCCATTGGCGCCAATGTAATGGCTAACGCACCTGTGCATCTACGAGTGTTCCCCGCACATGAGCGCACACGCGCCGCTGCCCAGCTCAGCACCCATAGGAACCTGCCTGCCATCTGTCTGGTTACAGTGCGTTCCTGACAAGTACATTGCTACTATGGTAACACTGTATTGCTCTGGTCACAGTATGCACAAAAAATCATCTAAAAAAGAAAAACAATGTAATAAAAAAGAAACAAATATTTTTATAAAACTGAGAAAAATTATTAATGAAATTTTTTTTTTTACATACTGTCACCAGTCAGTGTCCTTGATCACCGCCACACCAGAAATATGATGATGCTGTACTGCGCTGGTGAAAGTATGTTTAAAAAGAGAAAAGAATTGTGAAAAAAACTATTTATTTCTAATTTATTCATTTTTGAATAAATTTGTGACAAAAAATTACAACTTCAAAAAACTCCCCATGCCTCTTACTAAATACCTTGGACTGTCTACTTTCCAAAAAGGGGTCATTTGGGGGGTATTTGTACTGCCTCAAGCAATGAGACTGTTAGTAACTTAGGATTGATCAATTTTTAGATATGTATGCCATATTTTGCGGACTATAACTTTCCTACAAACAATATACCCTGATTTGTGTTATTTTTACCAAATAAATGTAGCAGAATACATTTTGGCCTAAATTTATGAAGAAAGATTCTTTACTTGAAAAATGTTAACAGAAACAAAGAAAAATGTGTTTTTTGCACAATTTTCAGTCTTGTTTTATTTATTTAGCAAAAAATAAGAAACCCAGTGGTGATTAACCACTGGCCTGGCCGACTGGGCACTTTCACCCCCTTCCTGCCCAGGCCAATTTTCAGATTTCAGCGCTGTCACACCTCGAACGACAATTGCGTGGTCATGTAACACTGTACCCCCAAAAAATGTTTTTTTTTTGAGACAGTTTTTTTTATTTTTTGCTAAACAATTGAAAAAAGACTAAGTAATTTTTCTCCTTCACTGATGTGCACTGATAAGGCTGCACTGATGGGCACTGGTAGGCTGCACTAATGGGCACTGAGGCGGCACTGATGGAAACTGATGAGGAGGCACTGATGAGGCTGCACTGATATGTGGCACTGATGGGCACTGATGGACACTGATAGGCAGCACCGGTAGGCACTGATAGGCAGCCCTAATATGTGGCACTGATGGGTGACACTGATGAGCAACAATAGGTGGCACTGATAGCCATCACTGATGGGCACTGACAGGCATCACTGATGGACACTGACAGGCATCACTGATGGGCACTAATTGGCAGCACTGATGAGCACTGATTGGCAGCACTGATGAGCACTGACAGGCAGCACTGATGGGCACAGATTGGCAGCATTTGTGAACACTATTGGGGCTGCACTGATCATCAGCACACAGGTAATCAATGCCATGATTTCCAGTGTAGATGCCCCTTGTGTGGATTTGCCAGTTATCGCTTTCCCTCTCCTCATGCTCTGTCAGTGTGAGCAGATGATTGCAGATAACCTGTGAATTAGTGTTTACACTGTGATCAACTGTGGTTGGACACAGCTGGTCACATGGTAAAGAACTGCTGTGGTTGGCTCTTTACCCCGATCTGTGATCAGCTGTGTCCTAAGAACACAGAGATCACAGATCCCTACCGATGCGCTCCGCAGGGGACATCCATAGACTCTGGCAACGTGAGGCCCCGCTGTAGCTGTCTTTGGGCACGGGTGGAAAGAAGTTAAATACCACCAAAAGAAAGCTACTTTTGTGTGAACAAAATGATAAAAATTGTGTGACAGCGCTGAAATCTGAAAACTGGCCTGGGCAGGAAGGGGGTGAAAGTGCCCCGTATTGAACTGGTTAAGTTCAGTAATTGTATGGAGCCACCAAGTTATTGCACTGAGCCCATAAAATTCAACACGTTTCCCTCTAAATATAAGACTGGGAAAAAAAAGTTTTGTCTTTAGGCGTGCTTTAAAAATGCTAAAAGTCATAAAGCAATTGTTTCTCTTTACGAATGCATCTTTGCCTGACATAAGCTCATGTTATCCTCAAATGATGTGCAACAGTAAAAAAAAAAAAAACATTTAGAGACAAAATGGATCCCTGCAGGCAAAGCTTCAAAACCAATAAAACAGCTGAAGAAAGCACAGGTCTGGCACTTTTATTTGCTTTAACATTGAACATTCTGACACTACAATACATTTCAAGGCTCATTAAACTAAAACAATGCTTATATGATATATTCCATCTAGATTCTGTTTATAACGTGAAACAGTTTTGTTCGAAAGGAAGGATGGCCACATTAGCAGAGCTTGTTTTTCCTATCCTACATGCATTTTTCTTAATCTAGATTGGATAAAACAGTAAAGCCTCTAATGTTGGTGTGATGTTAGAGCAAATGAATAAAGAACAAGATACATTAGCTAGATTGTAAGTCACAATGTGCAATTACATTTCTCCTAGTGTGATATTGAACTTCAGCTTCAGTGAAGGGACAAGCAAAGGTGTGATAAGGGGAGGGTGGCATGGGCTAGCCTCCCAAAGCATGGAGAAAACCCTATGTGAAAAATAACAATGGAACCAAGAATTGGTGAAGGAAAAGGGTGCTTAGACCAGCTATTTTTTAAAATATCTTTTTGAATAAAAGGTCCCCCAGGCATCTTTCGGATCT
>BLSH010026835.1:1876732-1890594 GCA_018402905.1 Glandirana rugosa
GACCGGTGGTTCATACCCTGACACTTCAGCCCTCCTGATCCCCCCAATAACATACCCTGACACCCCAACCCTCCTGATTTCTCCCCATACCATACACCCCTGAAACCCCAGCCCTCCTGATCCCTGATCTAGGCTGTATCTTGCCTAGGCCTAGGGCGACACTTTGCGGGGGGGTGGCAAAAAATCCGCCCCCTGCACGAAAAAAAAGCCCCCCCGACCTGTCCTCCCGAGTCCCGGCTGCTGTGGCCGCCTCCCGCACAAATAAAACCCCTGGCAGCCAGCCTAATGCTCCGCCTTCACTCCTCAGCATGGCATCCTTACATTGCTTCTTCTCCCTGGCCCGGGACGGGATGAGGATAGGAGGGGAGAGAGAAAGGAGGACGACAAGAACCCCTAGGTGGTGGCCAGGACAGCAGAAGGTACCATTAAATACTATTACTTTTGTAAGTCATAATGTGCGTGTGCCAAGCAGCTAATAAAATATAAAGTGCTCAACATGGTTTAAATGAATATACAGATCATATTGCAATAAAGAGCTCCATGCATTCTACAAACTCATTACAGTCCACATTTAGTTACTGCAAACTTTGAAGTACATGAAGTTGTCCTGGATGTGGACTGTTTATTGGATTTGCATTGATTTCAGCATGGAGCACTTAGCAGTACATGAACTTTTACTGAATGTGGACTGTTTATTGGGTTAGCATTGATTTCAACATGGAGCACTTTGCAGTACATGAACTTTTACTGAATGTGGACTGTTTAATGAGTTGGCATTGATTTCAGCATGTGCAAAGTGCTTAATGCTGAAATCAATGAATATTAATGTAGTGCAAATTGCTCAGTGCTATAATCAAAACAGAACTCATATATACTGATAAGCTTTGATATTATCAAACTGATGAGGCTGCACTGATTGCCACTGATGAGGCAGCACTGATATGGGCACTGATAAGGCTGCACTGATTGGACTGTACTGATGGACACTGATAGGCTGCACTGGTGACTCCTGATGAGGCTGCACTGATGGGCACTGATAAGGCTGCACTAATGGGGCTGTACTGATGGGCACTGATGAGGCCGCACTGATAGGTGACACTGGTGGCCCCTGATGGGCACTGATAAGTGTGTGATTGTGTTTGCCAATTTACAGAGAGGAAAAGGTGGATCCTAAAGAGGAATGGGTGTGGTTTACAGCTGATAGGGCGGGTCTTAACCAGGAAGGGGTGTGGCCTTGACAGGAAGGGGCGGGTTATTTAAATTAGGGGGTGCAGGAGTTTAGTCAGACCTAGGGCGGCACAAAACCTAAATACACCACTGGACGCTGCCGAGCGGTCCTTGTGCTGTGTAGTGGCCGGAGACACATCACATCCACAGACACTGATACATTGCTTTTCATGCTGCTCGTGTTTTTCGTGAGTACCCTGACTTACTTTTTAAAAAAACTAAGTTCAATTATTCATACTTGCTGCGCAATGAGGTATGTTTAAATCCTATTACATGTGCCATACTGCGGATGACCGGTCCAGAGAGGTTGTTATATGAAGTCATTGGAGGAAGTGTCTCTACCTGTTATGCATATCCTGGTTGGTGGAGTGTTACCAACAAAGCTCCTATGACCATCTTCTTATGAAGTGGTCCTACAGTTGGGGTAAGAGGCTTGTGTGAACCCCCTCCTTCCTGGTCATGGACCCCACTCCTGCACTGTCCTAGATTTATTCACTCAAATATAGCCTGTGAACTGTGTGTTTGCTGTATTGATCTTCAGCACATATCTGAGAACATTTCTTGCACATGCACCTGTGGACTTTAATACATTGTTTACTTAGTGCATTTTATATTTTATCTTTTATACGTATTAAGCGCTGCATTTTTATATTTCAATTTCTTTTGTTCTTGTCAAGAATTTGTGATGGTTGTTTTTTTTAGTTTTTTCTGTGTAGCGCGGGTTCAGGCAAACAGGCAGGAATAACAGGTTCAAGGCAAGCTAAAGGTCAGGACTGGAGATAGCAGCGATGTCAGGAAGCCAGGTCAATACTGGATCAGATACAGGCACAGGATCAGAACACAGGGTAAAGCTGCAGATCAGACAGCACTGCACGAATGCAGCCGCTGTCCTTATAAAGGCCCATTGGCGCCAATGTAATGGCTGACGCGCCTGTGTATCTAGCGATTGTTCCCCGCACATGAGCGCACACGCGCCGCTGCCCAGCACGGCACCCATAGGAACCTGCTTGCCATCTGTCTGGCTACAGTGCGTTCCTGGCAAGTACAGTGCTACTATGGTAACACTGTATTGCTCTGGTCACAGTATGCACAAAAAAATCATCAAAAAAAGAAAAACAATGTAATTAAAAAGAAAAAAATATTTTTATAAAACTGAGAAAAATGATTAATGACATTTTTTTTTTTTTTTACATACTGTCACCAGTCAGTGTCCCTGATCACCGCCACACCAGAAATATGATGATGCTGTACTGCGCTGGTGACAGTATGTTTAAAAAGAGAAAAGAATTGTGAAAAAAACAATTTATTTCTAATTTATTCATTTTTGAATAAATTTGTGACAAAAAAATTACAACTTCAAAAAACTCCCCATGCCTCTTACTAAATACCTTGGACTGTACTTTCCAAAAAGGGGTCATTTGGGGGATATTTGTACTGCCTCAAGCAATGAGACTGTTAGTACCTCAGGATTGATACATTTTTAGATATGTATAACATATTTTGCAGACTATAACTTTCCTACAAACAATATACCCTGATTTGTGTTATTTTTACCAAATAAATGTAGCAGAATACATTTTGGCCTAAATTTATGAAGAAAGATTCTTTACTTGCAAAATGTTAACAGAAACAAAGAAAAATGTGTTTTTTGCACAATTTTCAGTCTTTTTTATTTATTTAGCAAAAAATAAGAAACCCAGTGGTGATTAACCACTGGCCTGGCCGACTGGGCACTTTCACCCCCTTCCTGCCCAGGCCAATTTTCAGATTTCAACGCTGTCACACCCCGAACAACAATTGCACGGTCATGTAACACTGTACCCCAAAAAAAGTTTATTTTTTTTGAGACACTGTTTTTTTTATTTTTTGCTAAACAATTGAAGACAGAATGAAAAAAAAGTTTTTTGTTAGTTTCTGTTATAACATTTTATAACTAAGTCATTTTTCTCCTTCACTGATGTGCGCTGATAAGGCTGCACTGATGGGCACTGATAGGCTGCACTGATGGGCACTGGTAGGCTGCACTGATGTGCACTGAGGCGGCACTGATGGAAACTGATGAGGAGGTACTTATGAGGCTGCACTGATATGTGGCACTGATGGGCACTGATAGGCGACACTGATGGACACTGATAGGCGGCACTGGTAGGCACAGATAGGCAGCCCTAATATGTGGCACTGATGGGCGACACTGATGGGCAACAATAGGTGGCACTGATAGCCATCACTGATGGGCACTGACAGGCTTCACTGATGGGCATTGATTGGCAGCACTGATGAGCACTGATTGGCAGCACTGATAAGCACTGACAGGCATCACTGATGGGCACAGGTTGGCAGCATTTGTGAACACTATTGGGGCTGCACTGATCATCAGCACAAAATTAATCAATGCCATGATTTCCAGTGTAGATGCCCCCTGTGTGGATTTGCCAGTTATCGATTGCCCTCTCCTCACGCTCTGTCAGTGTGAGGAGATGATTGCCGATAACCTGTGAATTAGTGTTTACACTGTGATCAACTGTGGTTGGACACAGCTGGTCACATGGTAAAGAACTGCTGTGGTTGGATCTTTACCCCAATCTGTAATCAGCTGTGTCCTAAGAACACAGAAATCACAGATCCCTGCCGATGAGCTCCACAGGGGACATCCATAGACTCCGGCAATGTGCGGCCCCGCTGTAGCTGTCTTTCGGCACGGGTGGAAAGAAGTTAAATATCACCAAAAAAAAGCTACTTTTGTGTGAACAAAATGATAAAAATTTTATAAGGGTATAGTGTTGCATGACCACGCATTTGTAACTCAAAGTGTGACAGCGCTGAAATCTGAAAACTGGCCTGGGCAGGAAGGGGGTGAAAGTGCCCCGTATTGAACTGGTTAAGTTCAGTAATTGTATGGAGCCACCAAGTTATTGCGCTGAGCCCATAAAATTCAACACGTTTCCCTCTAAATATAAGACTGGGAAAAAAAAAGTTTTGTCTTTAGGCGTGCTTTAAAAATGCTAAAAGTCATAAAGCAATTGTTTCTCTTTACGAATGCATCTTTGCCTGACATAAGCTCATGTTATCCTCAAATGATGTGCAACAGTAAAAAAAAAAAAAAACATTTAGAGACAAAATGGATCCCTGCAGGCAAAGCTTCAAAACCAATAAAACAGCTGAAGAAAGCACAGGTCTGGCACTTTTATTTGCTTTAACATTGAACATTCTGACACTACAATACATTTCAAGGCTCATTAAACTAAAACAATGCTTATATGATATATTCCATCTAGATTCTGTTTATAACGTGAAACAGTTTTGTTCGAAAGGAAGAATGGCCACATTAGCAGAGCTTGTTTTTCCTATCCTACATGCATTTTTCTTAATCTAGATTGGATAAAACAGTAAAGCCTCTAATGTTGGTGTGATGTTAGAGCAAATGAATAAAGAACAAGATCCATTAGCTAGATTGTAAGTCACAATGTGCAATTACATTTCTCCTAGTGTGATATTGAACTTCAGCTTCAGTGAAGGGACAAGCAAAGGTGTGATAAGGGGAGGGTGGCATGGGCTAGCCTCCCAAAGCATGGAGAAAACCCTATGTGAAAAATAACAATGGAACCAAGAACTGGTGAAGGAAAAGGGTGCTTAGACCAGCTATTTTTTTTATTATTTATTTTAATAAAAGGTCCCCCAGGCATCTATCGGATCTCTTACCGTGAACGCAGCCTCAGACGAGCTAGCGCCCTGTTTACTCGCCGACACATACACAGGGGATGGAATTGCTTGTTGCGGCTACTCCAGCCGGACTAACCTCGCCTTTCTCTCTGTCACTCCCCTCGGTTCTCTAAGCCGCTCCAAGCCGTTCCACGGTGCACGAGGAGCCCCGCTCTCAGTCCGGTCAGTGGCCGGGGGTCGGGGGGGTATGGATGTCTTAGCCTATTTAGCTTTAGGCTGCATTTCCCTTAGTGGAGGGATGGAAGTTCCAAGAGCTCCTAGCAGCGGCTCTCACCCGGTGCCATGTTCAGGCTTCTCCCCCTACTTAGACGCCGAAGATGCACCCTGGGAGCTAGCTCACATACTGCTGCCTCAGGAGGAGACTGAGAAGCCGGGGACAAGTGGCAGTACACGGCGGGGAGTCCACATAAGAAACAGTTTGGACATCCCCCCTCAGAATGGAACGGTGAAGAGCCATACTGGGACCTATCAGGAGAAGCCAGTCAGTGACGGCACATGAACAATAGGAGAGGAGAAGTTTAGCCCTCTAGACTGCGGCTTAGACATTGGGTTCCCAAGTCACCATTAGAAGAAAACACCACTAATTCTCCTAATTGTCTGGAATAATACAGAGAGGAGTTATGCAGGCCCCCCCCTGAAGACCGGACCGGTGAGTGCCAAATATATCTCTCTCATACACCTACCTCCTGATGTATCTACCTGCTTGCTGGATATAGCCCTCCTCTTGCTTAAGGATTGATATTCCATGCCCCCTGTGTCATATATATATGTAAAACTGACAATAAGCGGGCATTAGGGACAGACGACAGGACTGAAATCGTTTTGTGGAGAAGGGGAGCTCCAGAAAAAAAGGGGAATACATGGTTAAAAAGAAGCAATATCCAAGGGGAATATATTTACCATGAAGGGCAAAGGAGCCAAAACAACAGGGCCAGCAAAAGCACCTACGACAAATGCAAGTCCAGGGACTATAAAAAAATACATGTCCCAAAGGGACAGCCAGGATAAATCAATGACCGAGAAGCCAACAACTACCCGGTCAAAAATGACAGGGAGTAGTAAACCTGACCAAGACAGTACAATATTAAACTCAAATTCACCAAATCAGTCCGGAACAGAAATTGTGATGGATAAGGGAGGTGAAGCTGGATACACGATTGGAAAAAGCTTGCAAGCCCAGTTGCCAACAAAATCAGAAGCGGACATGTTCACAAAACTAGAAAATTCCTTAAAAGTAGATATTGCATCACTGCACAGAGACTTGGGACAAATTGTGACCCGAGTAGAGGAGACAGAGAAACAGCTGGATACTAAAACCCAGATCATAGAAGATCTCAAAAGAGAATCTATAAACCTACAAAGGGTGCAGAGAGAGATGGCATTTAAATTAGAGGACCAGGAGAACCGGAGTAGGAGGAAAAACTTGAAAATAAGGGGGGTCCCAAAGACAACACAGCAAGAAGATCTGAAGGAAATAATGGGAGAAATTTTTGAAAAATTAAAAGAATTCATAGGATCCCAAGGCCAAGGGGAATAACAGCGAAAATACCTAGAGGCATAGTACTAAGGGTCCACAGTTTTGAAGATAGAGCACAGATACGGAGGAGCCTGAAAAGTATAAGAAAGTGAACTTGCAGACCTTTCCCGATCTCTCACAGGGACAGAAAGATGGCCGATCAGCAAGGTTAAGATTCCCGGAAGAACTACAGAATTTCTGCAAAAAACTAGGCCTTATAGCACCTGAGATTCCTGGATGGTCAGACGTCGGATCAAGGAGAACTCAGTTTGAAGAAGAACAATGGCACCTGATCTCTAAAAAAATTAAGAAAACGCTGAGAGACACTAAGAAATAATAACAGGGAGACTAAATACAGTGACTGTGACAAAAAGAAGAGGGGATGAGGTGGGGGGGGGGGGGTATAGAAAGTAAGAAAACACTGAGGGATAGAACACCTAGATCACTACAGGCAAGACTCGAGTCCAACTTGAGCTAGCTAGTCTAGAGGAAAAAAGATTTCATCTACAAATACGGAAAGGTTTCTTCACAGTAAGAGCTGTGAAAATGTGGAATAGACTCCCTCCAGAGGTGGTTTTGGCCAGCACGGTTGATTGCTTTAAAAAAGGCCTGGATTCTTTCCTTAATGTAAATAATATAACTGGGTACTAACATTTTTAAGTTGATCCAGGGTGAATCCAATTGCCTCTCGGGGAATCAGGAAGGAATTTTTTCCCTCGTTATAGCAAATTGGATCACGCTTTGCTGGGGTTTATTGCCTTCCTCTGGATCAACTGTGGGTGAAGGATTGTATATGGGATTATTTGGTTTTATATATATATATATATATATAAATGTTTTTTTTTTTTTTTTTTGGTTGAACTAGATGGAGAGTTGTGTTTTTTCAACCTGACTAACTATGTAACTATGTAAGTGAGGTGCCAGGCAGAGATCCACCCTGAGCAGACAGAGTAGGGGAGTACTAGGCCCAGGGAGGAAGGTACTCACTCAAGACCAATCAGGTCATATCTCCAATAATGAAGATCAACAGAATTGGAGAGGGGAGGGAGGGAGGGAGGAAGTGGGGAGGTTTGGGGAGGTGGAGAGGGAGGGGAGGGAAAAGGGGAAAATGCCAGGATCCTTAGACACCCATACAAATCCCCACTTAGCGTTTCTCCCCATTGCCCGGGACCAGAAGAAATCCGGGCAGCGATGGGAAACACACCCCCCACCTCTGGTGCCCCATTGTAGGGGAAACAGGGGAGGGGAAATAACAACATAAAAACTATAAAAAAAAAGAAATGTAATATGCCAGAGATAAATGCACTGACATATAATGTCAGAGGTTTGAATACTCCTATGAAGAGACATAAGGTAAGAAATTAAATATTACGGAGCGAGTATAGTGTTTTTACAAGAGACACATTTAGTATTTGACTCAAATGTGAGACTATACTAAAAACACCACCCAACATAGTTCTACTGGGATTCTCCCACAAGAAGGGCAAAGGGGGTGGCAATTGGAATAGTGAAAGAGACCCAGTTTAGTGTAGAGGAAAGACAGACAGACCCTGAGGGCCGGTACATCTTCATAAAGGGGAAATTAGGTGGGTTAGATTTCACACTGGCTAACATCTATTGTCCAAATAAAAATCCCATAGGCTATTTGACAGAGATGCTGGGGAAAATGTCAGATTTTAAGAAAGGAAGATTGATTTTGGCAGGAGATCTCAATTTCTGTATGGACCCAAGAGATAGTACGTCATGTGCACAGGGGACTGGAAGGTATCAATTAAAGAAAATAAAGAAAAAACTACACCAAGAACAACAAGTGGTTGTTTGGAGGACTCAGCATCCAGAAACAAAAGAATATACCTTCTACTCCCCAGTGCATGAGACATACTCAAGATTGGATTGCATCTTCGTAGAGCACAGGATGCTTGAATCTTTGGGTGGTTCATCAATAAAAATCCAGACACTATCAGACCATGCAGCGGTAATGATAAAATTTAAAATAGGCGATATCCAGATTAAGATAAGTAACTGGAGACTAAATTAGGAACTATTGAAGGATAAAATGGTGGAAGCGAAAATAAGAGAAGAAATAGAACAATATTTTCAGGTAAACGAAACCCCGGAGATCCCCACCTCCTTGATATGGGAGGCCCGCAAAACCTATATAAGAGGCATACTAATATCCATTGGGGCAAGGAAAAAAAGAGAAAAAGAAAAAAATATCAATAGACTACCATCTGATATCTATCATCTGGAACAATGGCTTAAAAAAATAGGGGTATAGCGGTCCAACAGGCACTAATACAAAAAAGAGAAGAATTAAAAGGTTTAGTGGAACAAGAAACAAGCTGGGTTTTCAATAAGGTTGCAGTAGATAGATACAAATGGGAAAATAAGCCCGGGAAGTATTTGGCAAGACTCCTTAAAAATAAAAAAAATGTATAGGGAAGGTCAAAAATGAAAGGGGGAAAATAGTAAATACAATAGCCAAGGCATTCCAAGTTACTATCATTCACTCTATTCAATACGACATGAAGGAACACAGAAAGCAGAACAAATAAGAATAGGAAAAATACAAAAGTATATAGAGGAAGCTAACCTCCCTAAAATATCAATAGATAGATTACAACACATAAAGACGCCTATAACGTTAGATGAGATTAATTTTGCTTTAAAATGCACCCCAGTGGGTAAAAGCCCAGGACCTGACGGGTTTACGGTAGGGTACTACAAAACAATGAAAAATGAGTACCAAAACTGTGTAACTATATGCGTGGTCTGGGGGATGAAGAAAATATGAGAGAAGAGTCTCTATTAGCTCATATTACCCTGACTGCTCTAGCTATAGGCCTATAGCTCTCCTGAACACGGACACAAAACTGTATGCACGGGTCCTAGCCAATAGAATAAAAGAGTTTATGCCGGAGTGGATCCATGCAGATCAGATGGGATTTATCCCGGGCAGAGAGGGCAAAGATAACGCCTTAAGAACACAACTGATATTACATCAGGAAGGAGAAAATACCCGCACTACTCCTGTCTATCGACGCCGAAAAGGCTTTCAATGGGGTAGATTGGGGATTTATGTTTAAAACTCTGGAAAACATAGGAATGGGCCCCAGGATGATCAAGAGAATAAACACGTTATATAACCACCCCACGGCAAGAGTAAAAATCAATGGAAGCCTCTCTTTGCCATTCGAAACGTCGAATGGCACGAGACAGGGGTGCCTGCTCTCACCCCTTTTGTTTGTCCTGGCGCTGGAATCATTACAGGCAAGTATACGGATAAATGCACACATAACGAGGGTGAGAATAGGAGAAAAAGACCATACGATCGCAGATTACGCTGACGATCTTTTGTGCTTTATAACGAACCCGAGGACCACCCTGCCAAATCTGGTAAAAGAATTAAAAAATACATAGAACTATCCAATTTTAGAATAAATCAGACAAAATCAGAAATACTAAATGTAAACATTGATAAAAAGGAAATACAGGCTCTAATGGGGGGATTTCTCTTTATATGGAAAATATAGGAAATTAATTATTTAGGGATAAAAATAACCCCAAATTTGGAGAAGCTATACAAAGCAAACTATATCCTGTTACTTAAGCCAAAGAATAAGAAAAAAAAGAAGAAAAAGAGCAGCAACCTCAGACCCACAACAAGGTCCAAATGCAATAAAAGAAAAAAAGAAGGCTGCCCTAAATTATGAAACCACAGATGAGTGAATGTGAAAACTAAACCCATTAACCGCTGAAAAAAAATGAACTGAATAACTGTTAGCACAAATTAGTGAAGTGTCATAGGTGACTATCTAAATTAAAGCTAAACACACATAATGAATACAATATATGTTAAATGTCCATAAATAGATGAAACGTCCCAAATGTTGTGAAAATATGATTCATCAAAAAAAGTTTTAAAGATAGATGTTCCGATGGATCAAACACACCAAGTGCTCTTAAGATTACAAATAAGTGAGAATCGGTTGAAGACGTCTGTCATTTTCCCCCCTCCCCCTTTGTTGGGGGAGTTCTCCTATAACGGCAAGGAGCTGGTGAGGTGAGGTGTATGGGTGAGGACCTGAAGAGTGGATGGTGTGTGTGTGGGTGAGTGTTAGTTGAAATGTATTTTTTGTTTTTTTGGGTTATAGTATAGTTTTTGTGTTTCTGTACACTCCTTTGACCTCCTGTACCGATCCGGCTGGGTCGGAGGGACAGGTTTTGGTTAAACTCCTCTAACCGCCCCCCTTTTACAAAGGGGATGGCGGACTATTACGGTGAGATATGTTGTTGGCCATGTTCGGCCCTGGTTTGGTTGTAATCTGTATATCTCCTTGCCATGTGTTTTTACGAATAATGTAAGTATTGTAATTATACTTTGTCAAAAATTAATAAAAACATACTTTAAAAAAAAAAAAAACAAATAAGTGAGAATCCTCCACCAACATCAATGCTGCTCACCAAATGTAAGCGCAAGGAGCGCTTTGACTTCTCACCCAGCCAGGGTCCCCGTTGGGGTATGTGAAACTTCTCCCAATCTGGCTGCTCCAGATCACCAAGCTCCTCACAGCAGGCTATCCAGCATGAAGGGGGCCTCAGGCATGTAGACTAGAAACACCTCCACTGCGCATTCACCACAAACCCCACTACAGGGTATGGCCAGCTTCCCATGGGGGAGCAGAGCAAAGTGGGCTCCGTTCCAGTATTCGGATACCCAGTAGAAAAAAAGGCAATATAGTGTAATTTAATAAATATAAAAAGTTGCACTTACAGCATGAATAAAAGCAATTAGTAAGATCAGATATAACCGGCTGGCTCTGCACGTTAGTTTCCACAAGGCAGTGACATCAACGCGCCCTCCCAACATACGTTTCGTCTGACTCAGACGTCGTTGTGTATCTTATATGGCTGGGTAGAATAAACTCTGTAAAGATGATACTACTCCCAAAAATGTTATATAAATTCCAAATGTTGCCAATAAAACTCCCCCAGACATACATTAAAATCTTACAAGGAATGATATCAAAATGCGTGTGGCAAAACAAAAAAACGAGAATACAGTATAAGCTCTTGAGTAAAGATAAATTGCACGGAGGGTTAGCGGCACCAGGTATTAAAAGATACTACGAGGCAGTGGTATTGTCACAAATGGTGGAGTGGAGTAGGATAAAGAACGATAAAAGATGGGTGGAGGTGGAAAATATTTTGAATAATTCATATTTTAAAAAAAATATATGGGTTTCACAGAAGGATAGGGTCTGGAACAAATGACCCCCCCCCGAAAAAATGTAATCCAGACTTGGGACAGGATATACCGTCAGGCAAAACTTGAATACTATTCACCAATAATTTCATTATCAGGCACAACATTTTTTTCACCAGGAGATAGATCACAATTTGGAAATTGGGTAGGGGAAACACAACTTAAAAATATCATAAAGGGGGGGGGACTTTGCATATTTCAGGAATTCAAACACAAAGTAGACATTATAAAGTTGAACGAAGGGAGATATTCTCAGCTGAAACACCTAGCGTCAAAACTACCACAACCATTAAGAGCAGGTAAAGAGCTAAACCCGTTCAAGAAACTTTGCAACTCACAAGAACTAATGAAACATCCTATTGCTCAGATATATAAAATAATGATGGACACTGTGGAGCCGAGCATATCCCCATTTATAAGGAAATGGGAAGAGGAATTAGGGATTAGACTCACAGAACAACAAACAACCAAAATATTCAAGGCTGCACACAGTTATTTCGAGGGAAATTTATAGTATAGAGACTATAAATGCTTGGCAAGGTGGTACATGACACCGGTGAGAGTACACAAACATCAAACAAGCAACTCCCCACTGTGTTGGAGAGGTTGTGACAAGCCGGGCACTATGGCACACATCAGGTGGGAGTGCTCCAAAATAAGCGGATATTGGGAGAAGGTGAGGCAGTATATAAAAGAAATCACAGAAGAGGAAATCCCAGATGAACAGTAATGCTGTCTGTTCTACAACACAGATAAGCCAGTTAAGCAATTTACAAATACATTGGTACTGTCTCTTTTGAATGCTGCAAAAGGGGCTATACCAAAAAAGTGGTTAGAGCCAAGTGGCCCTACCATAAAAGAATGGATCGAAAGAGTGGAGTACATATGCAAAATGTAGTGTTTGAGTTGCAGAGAGGAACCATGTATAGAAGAACTACCAGAAAAATGGGTAAAATGAACAGAGTTTAAAAAAACAAATAAATATATTATGAACTATGTGGAAAAATAAGCTATCAGAGATAGGGGAAGTGGGGTCCTGGGCAAGGGGGGGGGGGGTGTAATTCTTTTTTGATAATAAACAAAGGCTGAATAAGGATTTTGATATGTATAAACTGTAATTTGATAAGTGGAAAATTAATAAAATTTAAATTAAAAAAAAGCAAAAAAAAAAGTCCCCCAGGCATAGGCAATTTAAAAAAGTATCTCTCCTGGCTATACTCACCTCCTCTTCACTACTGTCCCCTAAGTATTTCCTTTTCGCCACAAGATGTCCTCAGTCTTCTGGATTGGTTGAAATGGTCATTCTACCCAGTAGACTGAGGACATAAAAGAATTTCCTTTTCGCCACAAGGTGTCCTCAGTCTTCTGGATTGGTTGCAAGGGTCATTCTACCCAATAGACTGAGGACATACTGTGAAGGCAGGGTGTCATGGACCTACAGCCTAAGGGGTATCACCATCGCCCTCTGCATTCACAGTGTAATGTTGATGCAGAGAGCTACATATCAATATCACTGAGGACTGCCCACCAGGAAGAGGTCCTACCAGCCTAAAGACTTCCGTATAATGTAAATATTAAAAGAAAAATGCAAGGGAAGTCTCAAGTGAGCACATGTATGAAGGGGACCCACGAAATCTAGCAAGCTGTAAGCCTTCCTGATAGCACTGTAAACTGATGACCCCCCCCCCATTTGACTGTATTTGTTTGGGCTCATTTACACTAGCAGTAACCCCCCCATTGAGCTACACTTTTACTGCCCCCAACTGATACCCCCCCATTACACTGCTGGGGGTGTTGCTTTTGGCAGACACTACCTACCGATCTCGACCCATTCAAGTAAATATGACTGCTTGGGAAAATCCCCCCAACTGTGCTCTACTCTGGGATTCAAGAGGTTAAAGTAGAAAGTAAGGAGTTAATACAAAGACTCCTCATTGCCTGTGAAATGCTCTCTGAAGAGTGATCTGAATGTGGATCACTTTTAAGAGAGCAAAGCTAGTGTGAACAAACCCTTAGTGAGGACTCCCATTATAGTAATGAGCCAATAGGAAGGTGAGGTGGAAGGGAGAGGGACAGCTGGCAACACAACCAGGATGTATCAAAGCTTGCCAACAGATTTTGGGGGGTCGACAA
>BLSH010026835.1:1902345-1915634 GCA_018402905.1 Glandirana rugosa
TGATAAGATCGGTGACATATTGAATGAATATTAAATCTTAGTGGACCCCCTATCTACCAGCTTTTTCATCCTACATTGAGTGTGACGAATGCACGCATTTTTGAGCCATTCCCCAAGGGGACATTTCACCACTATTTCAGGACAGTTACCACGTTATTCTACAGTCTCCCCATGTCCACCATGGACTTCTAGGAGACCTTGCTCCATTGTGTCAACCCGTAGTGACTCTGGTGACGGGGCTGTATACACTTATTAACAGCTAAATTGCTGTATTCCACCAATTACAGCTACCCCGACCAGAATCACTATTCGGTTGAGGTGTATGTGGTGTGAATGACCACGGCTGGCCAGTGTGTATGGGGGGGTTGTTTTTAATTCAGACAACGTTGTCGTTTTATATTTTGCTATTTTGTGGTGGTGCCTTTTCTTTTTTGACTTCTATATTTTGTACTTTGATTTGTGCTAATTGTTACCAATAAAATATTTTTGTATCAGTGACCGTGTGGCCCAACACGAGTTCTTTTGGTGGCTATACCACTTAACCTTTTTTCTATGATTTATCACTCCGGGGCCTGTATCTTACCTGAGATGAGTGGTCATATATCCTACTAAATTGTAGGTATATTCTCTAATATATATCACACCTCTACGGGGGACCCTTTTATCATCCTCTTTTTTGCATAGTACAGGAGATGGTCAGAGACTGCAGACATAGTACAGGTGATGGTCAGAGACTGCAGACATAGTACAGGAGATGGTCCGAGACGGCAGACATAGTACACGAGAAGGTCAGAGACTGTAGGTGTACTACAGGAGATGGTCAGAGACTGCAGGCATACTACAGGAGATGGTCAGCGACTGCAGGCGTACTACAACAGATGGTCAGAGACTGCAGACGTACTACAGGAGATGGTCAGAGACTGCAGGCATACAAGAGATGGTCAGAGACCACAGGCGTACTACAGGAGATGGTCAGAAACTGCAGACATACTACAGGAGATGGCCAGAGACTGCAGATATATTAGAGGAGATGATCAGAGACCATCCATGTACTGTCTGATCTCCTATCCCTGTACATTGTCTGCTGAACACTCACAATGGTCCTTCCTGATCACCATAACAGGTGCTGCAAGTGTCCCCACACATGTCATTTACTTACTGTGTGACACCGACAATGAGGACAGGTCCCAGACTTTCAGCATGCACTATACAGAGGAGGGAGGAGCTGTCCCTACCTCTCCTCCCCATTGATCACAGGTCTGGCTGTTAGGGGGTGGAGTGGTTGGCAGTGGTTGGTTGGGAATTGGAAGAGATGACGGAGCACCAAGCCGCACAGCTGTAGTCCAACTCCAACCCAGTAGTATTTGGCCGCCATCTTTTTTACAGGCAGTGCAGGTGCAAGGGGCAGCTGCTTTGTGCCCCACAACAATGACTGGGGCTGGGTCCAGGGCAGCTGCCACCTTTGCCCCACATTAAAGACAGCCTTGTGCGGGAGATGTGTTGCAAGTTTTCTGCACCACATCCTAGTGTGAACTGGGGCTTATTATTGCCTTTTCAACACAATTAAAAAAGGGCCAGGGCACTAAGGGCAGCAAACAGTCCAGCCTGGCTCTGGCAGCAATGTTGTGGTGCCTGGTAACCCCTCAGCCTTTTGGCTCTGCATTCAGCACCACAACATAGCTGAGAGAGCCAGGCTGGACTGTCAGTACCAACCAAGCAATGGAAAATGGTAACCCACGAATCCAGTGATTAGTGCAGGGTTTCTCAACCAGGGTTCCGTGGAACCTTAGGGTTCCTCCAGAGGTTGCTAGGGGTTCCTTGAGCAATGACCAATTTCTACCAATTTCTCAGATAAATTCCCAATGATACCATTGATCTTTTTAGCTATTTGTAAGGGGGGATTCTTCCCATGTGCCTTACACCTGACCTGCTGCATCCACTTTGTCCGCAATACTGACTGCTGTGCTCCGCTGTTTGTTGTTGTGGTGCTGGTGCCACGAGAGGCGACAGAGCAGAGACACTTTTTATTTTTGACAGGATGCCCTGGGGGGTTGGGTTGAACACCCCAAACCCCCCCTTATCTACACCCCTGTTGTTCACCTTGCTGGATAGGAAGTTACCCCTTCAGAACAAAGGTCTCTTTGCTTCTGCTTCATTCATTCATGTGGAGCTTTCCCGTGAAGAAACAACATATTCCATAAACCCTGGATCTTTCAGTCTTGTGCTTGTGCGGGTGAGAACTGCACAGTAATTAGATGTGACACAGGCACAAGCAGGGAGAGCATTTACAGACACACAGAAAGCTTGCTCTTACAGAGTTTTATCACATTAGTGCTCCTACATTTGTAACATTGCATAGAGGGGATGGCAAGACATCCACTGGACACTGTGTGACCTGAAACAGGAAGTTGTCCTGACCCCTTTGGTACATAAGGGCCAGCTAGCTGAAGCAATGCGTGGACAGCCATGACACCACAAACTGCAGCCACAACATGAGAACCCATCATTACAAAGGCAAACATCAACACAAGGAATATAACTACATTAATAGCTAATTAAAATAACAACCTAAACCAGCCTCACTGAAAATATACTCCCATCAGCTACAGAACTCGCTGAAAGACAGATTACCTCTGTTTTCCCTCATCTGATACCCAACCTAACATAGGTCCAGCGCGGTCATATACACACACATTAAATAAAACAATGAAAAGATTTGAAAACGTACAATGCCTTGCGATGTTAGATCCCATGAATAGTACATACCAGAGGTCCTCCTTTTAAAATTTCACTCCTGATTTCCATTACATAAGCAGCTGTCGGGGGGCCTCTCCACAGAAACCGCTGGATCCTCAATTGCGCTTCATCCTACCCTTTACAACTAGAGAAGATCGCATAGTGTGATAGGCTAGGTGGTGAACACTTGTATCTTTTAGGGGTCAGCAGCTTTTGTAGAGAGGCCCCGCTATGGATGCATATGTAATGGAAAGCAGGAGCAGCATTTTAAAATGAGGACCACTAATATGTACTATTCTTGGTGATCTGGAACTTCATCTTTATAAAAAGTGACTAAAGGTGAATTTGCACTATGTTTTTTCAATAGAAAATGAGGTAACTCGTAGTATCCAACTACTTATCTAAAAAAGATTAGGCATCCATATTTATATGTACTGTATAGTGACATACATATGCTGTGATCCCTGTCCGCAACACCCCTCCACTCTCACTGACTGGTGGTGCTGGAGTTCTCATTACTATGCAGCAGCATGTGCTCATTGTTCTTTCTCCCCTGCCCAGATTATTTGAACATCACAAAACTAGGGCCTTAGGCTTGTGATAGCTTTCAGCTTCCTGGCTCTATACCTGTGCTTTGCCTTCTATTGCTACTGTTGCCTGAGCCCTTGCCTGGACCTACTGTAGATTATTCTATTGATTGTCACCTGTTCTGAGCAGATACCTGGATACGGATTATTCTATTGATCACTGCCTACCCTGATCCTTGCCTGTATAATAGATATGCTACTGATTGCTCCATCTCTGACTTTTGCCTGCATAACAGATACAATACTGAGTGCCTGTGGGTTAGGTACAGTGTTGTGTGGTGGGCAGAAAAAAACACACCTGGATTACTACTGCGGTTGAGCGCCACCTGAAGTGGTGAATACAGACCTACGTGCCATCTGCCTTGAACCTTGCTTGGATAATGGATTCTGCTCCTACCTGCTGCTACCCAGCTCATTTACTAGTCAAGGACACTCCTGCATTCTGTTGCTACCTTGAACCTATTCTGCAATCTTGAAGTCATCTGACATTATACGTGAACTCTCTATAGCCATTAGGTTGCTGGGGAGCATTGAAGTTCTGCCAGTATAGCAGTGTGGCTTAAGTCCTTGGGGCATCCAAGCTCCTATGGGAGCAGCTTTTATAGGTGAAACTGTACAAAAGCCTCTCTGTTTTCCGAAGAACAAGAAGAAAACTACTAAACCTTACACTTATATGTAATGATTCTGCATGCAGAGCTGCAAAGTCATTATACATTCTTCAAACTTTCTGCTCATAAAACTTTTACTGTAAACATCTGGTGGTCATGTTGTAACATCAAAACCATTGCAAGTAATTCTTCCTTGCTTTTCCCCCATAATGAAACGCTCAAAGAATACCTATGATAACACACCAATATGTTTATATAAAAGGCCAATCTATGGATATCAGAGTTTAATATCTCAGCTGGCATAAATGTTTTATTTGGGCAGGAACAAACTGCTCTTGTAACAATCTAGGCTGAGGATTCAATTACAATGGCTGACCTACATGAAAAGCCAAACTTAAAGTAGATTAGTGCAAGATTGGAAGCATTTATTATTTAGCGCCTCCATAGTGATAGGTGCATTTTGTAGTGAGTTTTTGCTAGGAGAGGCAAAATTTAGTCAGGCCTGACTGTAAGTGCAGGATGAATGTCTTGATCTGAGCTGGGGAGTGGCTGGAGACAGAAGGAAAGAACACCCCTTGGAGTTTCTTGGATTGGCCGGGGGCAGGCCTCCTTAAATAGAGCAGTCTGACAGCAGGGGGGAGGAGAGTGCCAGGTGAAAGTGTAGAAGATGTAGCAGAGGTGCTGTGGAGGCCTCTACCCGGGGGGGGGTAAACTTGAGGTCTGGAGACTTGGGTGCAGCCAGGAGTGGAGTTGATTCCTGGAGCAGCACAAGGAAGTAGGACAACAGCAGAGGTGCTACTGAGGACACTTTAAAGTATCCACTGGAGTCGGTGAGTGGCAGACCCTGGAAGCTGGAGGAGAAAGGCTGGAGCAGTCTGGGAGAAGAATAGTGTACAGTCTGTGTAAGCCTTGGGGGCCAGTCAGGGGAAAGAGTGTCACTGTGAGGAAAGCAGGTCGGGGGGACCTGGAAGTGGGATGGGCTGAGAGTTGTAGTCCATCAAAGGCTTGGCTAGCACCAACGTACTAGGTTACACTTTGAGGGGTCCAAGACCCTGGCCTGTAACGGGTGGTCCGTAAGCCCTGCTGACAGTTTGCAGGCCTCATCATGTGCTAGTTGTGGTGAAGAGAAAAGAGTCATGTGAACCTGATAAATTTCCCTTCAGGTCAGGAACTAAGTGATGTGCTGGAGAGAAGTGAAGGAGCAATAGTCTGCAGAAGAGATGTGCTGGAGGAAGTAGAGTGTATATACGGTTGTGTATATAGGAGGTCCCGTAACCAATTCTTTAGGCAGCCCACAGTCACCCCTTTTCCCCATCCAAGTTAAATTCCCTAAATAAAACAAACAAAAACAAGAGCTGGCTTGTTCAGTGACTTTGGATGTGTGAGATATGCCGGGATGGAGCGCAGCTATAGGGTGAACCACAACTACCGGCTACTCCCAAGGGAGCACGTGGCTACAATAACAATCAAACTGGATGATTCTGCAATGAAATTCTTTGTTCATGCACTTCTTGTTATGAGGTGACAACTGTCTCCCAATTGTGTTCCTATGCTGTCATCCTGTCATATACAATGATGCTTGGGACAACAAGTGACCATACCAACACACATAGTGCATAGTGCAGGTATGCTCCAGCATTGTTATCAGGAAGCTGGACTTAAACAGTGAAAGCCACCCAATGCTGGAGTGAGTTCATGTAAACAGAAAGAGGCTGCAGGAGATCAATACAAGGTGGGTGAAAATGACAGTAGAAGAGTTTTGGATTCATTGGTTTGGTATATAGAAAATAAGACCAGAGGGTGCAAAGTAACCTAAACATCAAGGAATTGAATGGAAGTGGGGTCAAATTCAAGAGTTAACTTCACCATGTCTTTGAAAAAGTCCTTTAAAAAAAGACTCAGGGCCAAGGGAATAAAATGTTCTCTATATATCTTAACCAATCAAAAATTAAAGTGTTTCTAAAGATTTTTTTTTTCAAAACAAACAAACATGTTATACTTACCTACTCTGTGCAAGGGTTTTGCACAGAGCAGCCCCGGCCTTCCTCTTCTCGGGTCCCCCGCTGGTACTCCTGGCTCCTCCTCTTCATCCAGGAAGCCGCTTCTTATGGGGGCACTCATTCAGGCTCACTCCGGAGCCCCGCTGCCTGGCTCCATAGACACAGACAGCAAGGCATGGCCTCGCCCCACGCTCCCTTGTCACAGAGTTTGATTGACAGCAGCCAGTTGGATACAGAAGATTTTTACCTTCATGCATAGAATGCATGAAGGTAAAAAAAACTTCAGCCTGTAGAACCCCTTTTAGTTAGAAAAGTCAGGGTCAGTCATATAATATGTAATTTGTTTTCAAATTGGACCCAAAAATATTGGCATATAGCATGCCACTGGTCAAGCTTTCAATTGTAGACAGAAATTGATATCGACCAAGAAATAGTTTGCTAATTTTTTGAAGTATCATGAGAAAATCGATCTGCCTATAAGATAGAAAGTGTTATTTCTAAAAGCCACTAAAACCAGTAAACAAATGGATAGTCCTATGTGTATATTCCCGGCTCCGAAGTGCTGCTGGTTCCTTAAGGTGGTAGCACCTCATATACTACCCCCCACCTCCATGCAGGACCTGCAAACAGGAATTATGATGTCGAGAGGTGCCTGTATCACAACTGCTAGATCAGCTTATCTATGAGATATACAGGATTTTGATTAGCTGTGCCAGCAATAAAGACACACAGGATTATGGACGCATTTGCTCTTATATACAGTTTGCTTATGGATCAGATCCCTGGGAGGTGGTAAGTGGCAATGAACTGTGTTGAGGGTATTTAATTAACAGCATTACGTTACTACCTTAGCAGATTGGGACTTTGACATCATTAACAGTTGCTATCATGGTTTTACATACCTGTGATTGCGTGCTAATTATATTCTGGCCTCAATTTGCAGCTATTGAATGGCAATTACCTGTTGATTTGCAGCTCTGAATCAGATCATTTAGTAGGATCTATGTACAGCCTACTTTGAGAGACTGTGATCTTTATGAAGTGCATGGTATCTGGTAACAAACAGTAGAACACTGGTGTGCTGAGGTTCAATAGCACCTCCACTTGGGAATAGAAAGCTGTTACTAAGCACTGACTTAGAGGGCCTTATGCAGGGCTATGGGCTCCTTCTCCGCACCCATTTTGGAGTTCTTCACTTGCCTCCCATTGGCTAAATGAAGTTAAACAAGGAAATGTGAGTCCATGCTGTTGGGTAGGGGGGCAGCTAAGTGAGCTTTTTCAATTACCTTGATTGGGCACAGAAAAGTGTCACTTTAGGAAGCAATATCCTCAAAGAACTTGTTCAAACATTGAAGGCCATACAGGGTGGGCCATTTATATGGATACACCTTAATAAAATTGGAATGGTTGGGGATATTAACTTCCTGTTTGTGGCACATTAGTATATGTGAGGGGGGAAACTTTTCAAGATGGGTGGTGACCATGGCGGCCATTTTGAAGTCAGACATTTTAAATCCAACTTTTGTTTTTTCAATAGGAAGAGGGTCATGTGACACATCAAACTTATTGGGAATTTCACAAGAAAAACAACGGTGTGCTTAGTTTTAACGTAACTTTATTCTTTCATGAGTTATTTACAAGTTTCTGACCACTTATAAAATGTGCTCAATGTGCTGCCCATTGTGTTGGATTGTCAATGCAACCCTCTTCTCCCACTCTTCACACACTGATAGCAACAC
Source organism: Glandirana rugosa (assembly GCA_018402905.1). NCBI lineage: Eukaryota > Metazoa > Chordata > Amphibia > Anura > Ranidae > Glandirana > Glandirana rugosa. The sequence continues at coordinate 1,910,016 of BLSH010026835.1, forward strand.
CGCAGGAGAAATGCTAGCACAGGCTTCCAGTATCCGTAGTTTCAGGTGCTGCACATCTCGTATCTTCACAGCATATGGTTTTTTTATGGTTTTTATGGTCAGTAAAAACCAATACCGGGTGAGCTGCTCCTTCCAGGAGGTACCGCCATTCCTCCAAAGCCGACTTGATGGCCAGCAATTCCCTATCACCAACATCATAGTTCCAGCAAGATGGTGCACCACCGCATTATGGGTGTCAGGTCCGAGCATTCCTAGATGAACAGTTTCCTGGAAAGTGGATTGGTCGTCGTGGGCCAGTTGAATGGCCCCCAAGGTCTCCCGATCTGACCCCCTTAGACTTATATCTTTGGGGTCATCTGAAGGCAATTGTCTATGCTGTGAAGATACGATATGTGCAGCACCTGAAACTACGGATACTGGAAGCCTGTGCTAGCATTTCTCCTGCGGTGTTGCTATCAGTGTGTGAAGAGTGGGAGAAGAGGGTTGCATTGACAATCCAACACAATGGGCAGCACATTGAACACATTTTATAAGTGGTCAGAAACTTGTAAATAACTCATGAAAGAATAAAGTTACGTTAAAACCAAGCACACCATTGTTTTTCTTGTGAAATTCCCAATAAGTTTGATGTGTCACATGACCCTCTTCCTATTGAAAAAACAAAAGTTGGATTCAAAATGGCCGCCATGGTCACCACCCATCTTGAAAAGTTTCCCCCCTCACATATACTAATGTGCCACAAACAGGAAGTTAATATCACCAACAATTCCCATTTTATTAAGGTGTATCCATATAAATGGCCCACCCTGTACTTTGAATCATGCTGGAAAAAATCTGCATGTAACTTCAGCTGTCTCCATCTTTACATCCGGGGCCGCCTTTAATACTGATTGGACCCTGGGCAAACATATTCTTGGGTTCTGGAGTCCTGCCCTCTGGTCCACCAACACTGTCTGCGGCCACCCTGCTATCTGAGCCAAGCCACCGCTCTCATTGGCCCTTTGCGCTGTCCATCTACCACCAGGCTGCTGCTGATTGTGGGATGCTGTAGATTCCCAGGGTGGAAGCAGCATGTGTTGTGTGTCCACACGTTGCGGAGTGTGCATGCTGGAAAGCAAAAGCTGGGAGAACTATTTGCGGGCTCAAGCAGCAGCTGCTTTGGGCCCTACAACAGCTGCCCATTTTGCACCACATTAAAGAGGGCCCTGTTTACATCTACTATTTTTTATGTGGCTGTCACACACAGCTATTAGGAGCTCCTTTACAGAGATTTACTCTCCCTTCCTCTGCAACAAGGACACACAAATCAGAACACGTACTGTATATCAGGCACTGGATCTCTCATCATTAATGTCCAAAAGTATGAGTGGTCATCGTTTTTTAATTTTTAAGCTTGGTTGCTTTGTTGCGGCTACTCCCATGTGACAAGCATACACCCAAACAGAGAAGAAGGTCCTGAGGTAAATCCAAAAATACAGACTACAAGCACACCACACCAGTGGTAAAAAAGTCCAGAATGGTAGTTAATTGGATGATTAGGAATATACAAAAATCACGTTTTGGGGGCTCACACACTTTCTAAGGGGTTGTGTAAGATATGGGCTCCTATGGACATAAAACCAAAGTTGAAGGGTCCATTCACATGGGTGATTAGCATACCCTGCCATTGCCAGCAGCAAGATTCTACAGATTCCTGCATCTGAAATGATAGGTGTGTGCAAAGAGCTGTAGTTGCTCAGCCCATACAATACAATGACAGACAGGGCTGGTGCAAGGATTTTTGACACCCTAGGCGAAACCGCATTTTGCCGCCCCCCTTTGGCTCTGCCCCTGACTCCACCCCCTTTGCCCTGTCAATTTATATGATGGAGGTGGTGGAGGTAGAGATTTTTTGCAGAGCCTCTCTACCCATTTCTTTAGCCGTGGTCCACAGGCAGGCACCTGTGCCCCTGGATCCACCTAATTTTACCGCCCTGGGGTGCTGCCAGCCGCGGCTCTCCAGTGATATGAGTAATTGATGCATAGCAGTGATGGATCAACAGCGGATGGGCGCCCCTGGTGGTAGTGGCACCCTAGGCGGCCGCCTACTCCGCCTAGTGGTAGAGCCGGCCCTGATGACAGACTGACAGTGGCTGCAGCTAACTGTTTGCACAGCCAGTGATTACATGTGGTTAGGGACAGAGGACCATGGCTGGATGCAGTCTGTCTGCATCCAGCCACAATCACTGCAGATAATCCCTGGCTACACAAACAATCATGGATAGCTGCGGCCACTTTCAGCTTGTCAATGCATTGTATTGGATGAGCGGCCACATTTCTTTGCACACACCTGTCATTCCAGACCCAGGACTCTGCAGATTCCACTGGAAATCTCAGGGTGTGCCAATTGCCCGTGTGAATGAACCCTAATTTGTTCTGATGCAATCATATTCTATCTAGCCTCCAGTGATCACTGGCCATCAGGAAAAGGGGAAAGACTTGGGTGATAGATGGATCAAAGCCCCCTACCCCAGGTAGAATTGACATAAAGACATCAGTGTGCCTTCTAAGAACTGCAAGGGGGTCATTACACAATCACTCACCCTGCTCAAACTTGCCATTCATATATAACTTGTAATATTAACGATTTTAATCCAGATATTGTCTGCCTAGGGTTTACATGTACTGCCTGTGCTTTCTTGGGTTTTCTTTAGGTTCTCAAAAGCATGCTGGTAGGTTAATTGGCCCTAGTAGGTATGCTTAAGTAGCCCCCCCCCCCCAGAATGTTGCTAGGTTAGGCAAATTTAGTTACTGGCTCACTGTAACCAGCTGAGCTTCATGTGATTGTTTTGGTCTGTCCTGTTTTACTGGCTGCAGTGTTGACTGTTTCCCCTATCTGTCTGGAAAGGTTCTGCGACATAGTGGACTGGCAGAGTCAAATCAGCAGCAGATTATTTATGTATTTAACCACTTACCAACCGGAAGGTTTTCCAGCTTTAGGACCAGAGCACTTTTTGCGATTCGGCGCTGCATCGCTTTAACTGACAATTGCACGGTCGTGCGACGTTGTACCCAAACGAAATTTGCGTCCTTTTTTTCCCACAAATAGAGTTTTCTTTTGGTGGTATTTGAACACCTCTGCGTCATTTTTGATCGCCGCTATAAACAAAAGAAGAGCGACCATTTTGCAAAAAAACCCAAATTTCTTACTTTTTGCTAAAATTCAAATCCAAAAAAAAAAAAATAAAAAAACATTTTTTTTCACCGTTTTTGGCCGATTTATATAATTCCTCATATTTGTGATAAAAAAAATCACAATCGGCGTTTGATTGGTTTGCGCAAAAGTGGCCGCGTTTACGGATGATGAGAATTCATTTCTGGGGTTTTTATATATTTTTTATTTTTTACTAGTAATGGCGGTGATCTGCGATTTTTAACGGTATTGCGATATTGCAGCAGGCATGTCGGACATTTTTGACACTTTTTTGGGACCAATGACATTTATTCAGCGATCAGAAATGTAAATGTCCACTGATTACTGTATAAATGTCATTGGCAGGGAAGGGGTTAACCTGGGGGGGGAGAGCTAGGGGTTAAGTGTGTTCCCTGGGTTTGTTCTTACTGTGGGGGGGGGGGTTGGGCTAACATGGGCATGAGAGATCTAACTGATCCCAGTGACAGTAGATCTCTCATGCCCCTACTAACAGAGCGGGGAACCGCCGTGTTTACATCGGCGGTTCCCCGCTCTTTCCCTGTGGCCGCTCATCGCGGCTCGCCAGCAGACATTGGGTCCGCCCATGCCGCGGGCACACTCCTCAGGAGCCCCCTAGTGGCTGTCTGCATATCGCCGGCTTTTTACGGCGATTCACACTCAGCATCCCGACTGCCGCCGTGAAAACACGGCGCGCGGTCGGGAACTGGTTAAGGAAAGGTGCCCAGATGGTAGTCGGGAAGGAGCATAAATACTCTGAGACTGAGAGCAGAGAGGTTCTTGTCCTGGTCAAAGCCTGGAGGGCTGCTGTCCTTCTGTGCAGGCCTGCCATGTGTCCGCTGCTCATTGAGGTCCCAGCTGAGCTAGCTGGGGAAGGGGGCTATTCTACTGAAACTCGTTGGAGCTGACAGAGGGACTGTCATCATGTGAATCTGACCTAGAATCAAAGGAGAGGAGTCTGGAGGATATTGGAAGGAGGCATCCAATTATCCAAGGACATTAGTGAGTACAGGCTGGAGTCAGAGATCCCTGAGACTATGTGCTCATGCTATCTCTCTATCTCTTTGTGTTACTGTCTGCTTTGCTCAAAGGGGACATTTACTAAGGTGTCCTGCTGTAAGTGATGACTGTGCTCAGATTCTTAGGAGGAAGATTAGAGTTCTCAAGTTGTTGCTTAAGGCTGGGTTCACACTAGTCCGATTCTCGGACCGACATGAGGAGCACAAGTTGCATTACGTCACAAAAACAATGATTCCCTATGAGAGCCGTCTTAACTGGTCCGACTTGTGTTTTTCAAAGTCGGAGCGACTTTGAAAAAGGTTCCTGTACTACTTTTGTCCGACTTTGATCCTACTTCAGCCCATTGAAAGGCACTGAAGTCGGATCAAAATCGTATCAGTGTCTTCACTGATCCGACTTTGGCATGCGACTTGTGCTCTGGGGATCTTGAAGGGGAACTCCACACCATATTTTTAAAGAAAAAACTGGCATGGGGTCCCCCTCCAGGAGCATACCAGGCCCTTTGGTCTGGTACGGTTTTAAGGGGAACCCCCATGCGGAAAAAACAGCGTGGGGTCCCCCCCCAGAATCCATACCAGACCCTTATCCGAGCACGCAACCCAGGAAAGGGGGTGGGGACGGGCGAGCGGCCCCCTCCCTCCTGGACCATACCAGGCCGCGTGCCCTCAACATGGGGAGTATGGGTGCTTTGGGGCAGGGGGGGCACTGCGCCCCCCACCCCAAAGCACCTTGTCCCCATGTTGATGAGGACAAGGGCCTCTTCCCGACAACCATGGCCAGTGGTTGTCGGGGTCTGTGGGCGGGGACTCATCGGAATCTGGAAGCCCCCTTTAACAAGCATCTTCACGAATGCCCTCGCCGCTCTGTGCTGTGCCTTATATTGGCATGGGGCGTGGCCACCAGATGTCATCACCTGGAGGTCCCGCCCCATGGGGGGCGGAGCTGTGACCTCATATGGGGCAGGACCTCCAGGTGATGACATCTGGTGGCCACGCCCCATGCCAATATAAGGCACAGCACAGAGCGGCGAGGGCATTCGTGAAGGAGAACGCGTCGTGTCAACATGGGAAGAAGAAAAGAAGAAGAAGAAGAAGAAGAAGAAGAAGAAGAGAGGGAAGAGGACAGCGGAGAAGACCGGCAAAAGAGCAGAAGACGCCGCAGAGGAGAAGAAAAGACCCCTCAGAAGATGAAAGACCCCGCAAAAGAGCCGAAGAAAAGAAGACACCGGAGAGGGGAGAAGACCTCCGGAGCTGATTTAATAAAATATTTTAAAAAGCTGTGTGGTTTTTTTTGTGTACATATTTCTTTCCAGGTAAATGGGTAGGGGTACGATGTACCCCATACTCATTTACATAGGGTGGGGGGCCGGCATCTGGGGGCCCCCTTGTTAAAGGGGGCTTCCAGATTCC
>BLSH010026835.1:1915644-1928611 GCA_018402905.1 Glandirana rugosa
GAATGAAGTCAAGAAGTAACCAAACTAATTAGAACGGTCTAAACTAAAGGTATCATTAAGTCGGAACTTCAAATAAAGATTATCCTTAAATATATCACGATTTTATAATGCCTCGCTAAATGTATGACTTGTAAATGTAGTCAGGGATGGGAGTTCTACGAATACTAGATTCCAGGGATCGAATATCCACATCGTTCATAAAGGTGTCCCGACAAATCCAGGGATCTCAGTAAAGGACATCAACGTGCATGTCGGTCCGCGTGTTAGTGACAATGAAGAAACCGAGTTATTTGTCAAATCCCCATACGAATAGACTAAATTAACGTCGTGGTCTTGAAACTATCCTCATCCCATTGACACACTATGCTGGAGTATCACACAGTTACCCTACTCCTATCAAAGTTCTGGTGCTGCAATTAAATCAGATAAGCATACCCCTAAACTGTTTATTGAGCCAAAGAAGTAACAGTGATTGTGCGCCTGGCTGTACGTGCAACTACAGGAAATGACTCTAGGGACCTAAACAGCCCTGTGGAAATACTTGCTACACCTATAAGCTAGGGACCTTAGATCATAAGCATCTTGAGGGTAGGGACTGATGTAAATGTTCAGTATGTAAATCGCTCCGTAATATTTTAGCACTATATAAATTCCTATTAGAAATAAACTTCAAGGCTGAATTACTATGGAAATCAAATCTGGCAAGATTAATCAAACCAATGAAGAACTGAAGTAAGCAAGATAAGATAAGGAGATAACTGTTAAAAATGAATACCGACCCGAGTTCAGCTTTATGTTAGCTTTGGGTGTTGATGACTTCAGATGATTCCAATTAACACGCAGAGATCATTTCCATTGCATGCATTGCTAAAAATGGATATTCCTGGAATTATCAAGTTGACTATATTGGTAGAATGAATGTTCCAGCCTCAGAATATCACATTGTACCTTGTATAAATTTCCAGTTAGAAACATAGCCTGGAGTAAACTAATAATGTAAAACGGAGATGAGATCCAGCAAACCTTTGCATAATCAAGCAGACTATTCTGAAGGACAGACAGCGCCTTTCATTAACATACGCCATGCGTGACCAGGCTGTTCTGGATAGCAAATATTCTATTGTTACAATTGAGATATAAATCTGAGTTTACTGCAAACTCAATGAGTAATGGTATGAAGACTACAACTAAGGGGAAACCGTAGTCTTTTTAATATTTATTATTCCAATATACTGTACATGTGGGGCCAATCCTATCAATAGGCTGTGCTTTAAAAAACTTTTTATGAATACTTTGTGCTCTGTTTTGAATGCTGCTTTATGCATTGGCATACCTCCCTAGGCCCAGTCTGTCTGGACAGCATGGTCACCAGCTAACTTGGCACCATACATATGCAGCAACATAAGATACAGAAATTGCATCTAACCCAATTTTGCTTCAGCTAATTGCAGCACTGAGGGTGTTTTTACAGTATTTTGAAGTGACAAAGGGGTTGATTTACTAAAGGCAAATAGACTGTGCGCTTTGCAAAGTGCAGTTGCACTCTGTAAGTGCAATTACTCCAAAGCTTAGCAAATGAGGTAAAGCTTCGCTTTGCAAAGAGTACCTAATCACATGCAAGGAAAATAAAAAAAAATGCATTTTTACTTCCAGATGATTGGCTGATGGAAGTCAACAGAGCTTCTGCTCATTTACTAAGCTCTGGAGCAACTGCATTTGCAGAGTGAAAATTCACTTTGCAAAGTGCACAGTCTATTTGCCTTTAGTAAATCAACCTCAATGACTTTCCTGTGCCCTGTGAATAACTAACGCTGACCAAAGCAACATGGAAGAAATGGCGAGGGTCTATCTAGGACTAAACCAACTAGCACTAAACAAGAGGGGAGAACAGAGGAAGATACCAAAACAACAAGATGTAGTGGCTCAAATTTAGCACTAGTTGTCAGCATACTACAAAAAATAATAAACTCATGCAGTTCAATACAAATCATAAAAAAATGCATGTAAGTACTACACAATGGTTGTGACTTTTAGACCCTTTTATCTCATTGCAAGTGTCTAAAATCAAATCTCTGCTGTCTCTAATGATGAGGACAACCACAATGCTTCTGGTAGCCAGAGATCATGTGAGCTTTTCTTTACATTTTACACATTTATTGTATTGTATTATGCCTTCCAGCATAGCTTATTACACAGTGTACAGAACAGAGTGCACACATAGCCGAAAAATGGCACAGCAACATTAATATTGAGGCCCCAAGGTTACAATTGTTTCGGGATGGCAATCCCTACGGGCAAAAACTGAAACATGTAATGTATATAGGAACCCTGCACTACTATGTATAGTTCTGAAGAAAGATAGGTATAAGGGTCTGCTGCTATATACCTGGTGCATGTTCAAGGCTAAACAAGATTGATGATAACGATGGTAGAGTGCTTCTCTTTAAATCATAAAGTTCCTATGTGCAACTAACAAATGAATATGATACAAAACCACGATACAAATAATGAGTATAAAATACTAATAACAACCACTGTGATACAAAAACGGTATGTAAATATATCTTCCCAATAAATCCATATGGTGATAAAGTGCTAAAGCATAGAGATCAGATACATCCGCTGGTACTCATGTATACATATATATAATTTGTGGTGAGAATAAAAGTCCAAAGTATGAATCTGTGAATATTGTGCAGGTAAACAACACCTCCTGTGTCCCTCCACCTTCACATTTATGCGCTCACCTCCATAAAAGACCAAGCCTGGTCAACATGCGCCTTCCCCTTTAAGGGGCACAAACAATCCTTTGATAAGCAGACATAGACTTCAATGTAGAGGGGCCTAGGTGGTCCACAGTGGCAGCACTCATAAAGCATTAGGCCTCATACACACGGGCGTTTTATAATAAATAAGCAAAACGCCAGGTCCGACGTTTTTTAAAAAATCGGCGGTTTTTGCGGCTTTTTGCATCGGCGTTAGCGAGCGTCGGCGTCAATAGGCGTTTTTTTTAAAACAAAATCAGTCCTCTGCTATTTTTCAACCTAAAAACGCCGGCGTCAAAAAACGCTTGTTAACGCCGGTACGGCGTTAGCAAGCGTTAGTGAGCGTTTTGCCAATTGGCGTCAAAAAATGCCAAAACGCTACAGCTACAGAACGCGATGGTCCCGCGTTCTAAAAACAGCTCACTAACGCCGACGCCCTCTACTGCTCACTAACGCCGGCGTTTTTAGAAGGCCATTGAATAACATGGAGAGCTGCAAAAAACGCCTACAAACGCCGGCGTGCAAAACGCCCATGTGTATGAGGCCTTAAAGGAAAACTGACATAGTGCTGAATCATTTAAAATACCATTTATTTTAAAAAACAGCAAAAAAACTTGCATGTTCCTGTGCACAGTTGCCTGGTGCACTCAGATGACCCACATCGCACTTGTATGGGTGTGCAGCCCCTTTTAGGATCACTTGTGTGGTCGCAGCAGCAGCCAGCTGGCAGTATTCAAAAACGTTGTGCTTGGGTGTGCTGACGTCACAAGGTCCTGCCACCAACGTACGTTTCGTCACGTATCCACGTGACTTTATCAAGGTGGGGGGACACAGGAGGTGTTGTTTATCTGCACAATATTCACAGATTCAATACTTTTATTCTCACCACAAATTATATACTGTATATGTTTACACGGGTATATGATCTCTATGCACTAGTACTTTATCACTGTATGGATTTATTGGGAAGATATATTTACATACTGTTTGTTGTACCATCACAGTGGTTGTTGTTAGTATTTTATACTCATTATTCGTATCGTGGTTTTGTATCATATTAATTTGTTTGTTGCACATAGGAATTTTATGATTTAAAGGGACGCGCTCTACCATCTTTATGATCATAAAACTGAAACATGGTTTAGAACAGGTCAGGTAAAACTCCCACAAATGACATAAATGTTTTTTTTGCTTTTTTGCTTGGGTGCAAAAATTGTAATGAATGCTCCAGTCAGAGCAAATAGGGGCAAAAGGACAAGAAGGCAACCCCCTCACTAAAGGTGTGTGTGTGTGTGTGTGTGTGTGTGGGGGGGGGGGGGGGGTGGGATTAAAAAACAGATAACTAAATAAAATGCAGTTGAGAGCTTAGGCAAGTCATAGATGATTCAATTTTGTTTCCTTACACCACCAATCGCCCGATTCCCCCATCAACAAAGTCAGTGTGGATGGAGGAATCCCTCCCGCATTGCTATTGTATTTTGCCGGCCTTCCTAGCTGTCCGAGTACAATGATTACTGCTGGTGACCAAAGCTGCCAGCAGTAAAAAAACTGCCAGACTGGTTTTACCTGATGAATCGACTTGGGTACAACCAACCTGCCCATAAATGGATTGAATCTCAGCTGGTCCCTGCTGAACTGGTCGAAATTCAATCCATTTATGGTCAGCCTAATGCGGTTCAACGATCGCATACAACAGGTCGTACTTACGACCGTTGTATGCGAAATCGATCGTTCGTATGCGCGATTTGAACAGTCGAACATACGACGGTCGTACAAGGGAGTTGTATGAGCAGACTAGAAAACTTGGTCGTACCAACAAGTCGTACCGTTGTATCGTGTGTACAGAGCAGTTGGTACAACAAGTTGTATTGTGCAAAACACGCATGCTCAGAAGTCAGGAATGGCTGGATGCTAATTACATGCACCTGAACGTTCTTTCCCTGGCCATATGATCGTGTAGTGCAGTCAGTATGCTGCATACAACAGCCAACATACGATTCGACACGATCGTACGTACGATCGTCGAACCGTGTGTAAGGGTCCTGACATCATCACAGAAGCCAAAAACAAACAGGAGGCTATCGTCTATCTAGTTGGTGCAGTCTGATTGTTCTTTGGAGTTATATACAGGATATGTATTATAGTCCTGAAAATCATGCCAGTAATATCAAGTTGCACTAAATCTTTCCTCTTTCTGGGCAGAACTGCCATTGGGCTTTCCATTTCAGTGCCATTGGGCTTTCCATTTCAGTAATCTCGTTAACCACAACTATCCACTGTCCCACTGGGCGGTCTTGACTTTTCCACTTTTGCAGGGTACAAATTTTAGCAGCTTTATGTAAATGGATCAGGGGGGATTTCTTTTATCAACGCATCGAGTAGAGTAAGGCTGGTTTCACACCATTGCGGTGCGAATTCCAGCCCGTCTGCTTCTGAGAAGGGGCGGAGCCGCCATTTGGCGGCTCATGTCCGTTCTCGCAGCGCATCGGCTGCTCGGGGAGGGAGGGGGGTGCAGCGAGGAGGGGAAAGATCCCTGCAAAATCGCTGTTCAATGCGGATTTAGATGCGCTCCCATTGAACTCAACAGGCTGGGAATTCGCACCGCATTGCACAAAAAACGTGTGCGGTTTTTGTGCAATGCGGAGTGCGAATGCACCGCACATATGTGAACTGGACACCTTGAAAACAATGTGACAATAGGTGTGAACCCAGCCTTAAATGAAGCAGACAAGTCTCCAGATGATCTGATAGGGAAATATCAGTCAATTTGAAAATCAAGTTCTGGATTGAGACCCAGAAGGGGCGTTTATGTTTGCATAGCCAAAAGATGTGTAAGAAGGAGCCATTGTCCCCATAACTCTGCCAGAACAGTGGTGAAACCATAGCGTAAATCTTATGTAAAAGGGTGGGGACCTGGTACCATTGCATCATGAATTTATTACCAGACTCCTGAAATCTTTAAGTTTATTGCACGCCCATGCAAAGGGAATATTATGTTGAATGTGCCATAGAATTTCCTGGTGTAAGTTCACACTTAAGGTATCCGATTTGCTCACATTATTTTTATAGTTGTAAAAAAATCAGGGGCCAGATTGAAACACCCCTGTTGAGTCCCATTATTCAGAGTAAATGTCGATGGGATGGCTTCATTGGCCCGCAGACGCAGTTGGGTGTAAATACACTAGCTGTCCCAAGATTGATTCTTTCATGAAAAAAATGATCCCCATCTCAGCCCTGAGTCCACCATTCACAAAAGACCATCTTCGAAATCACAATGCTATGAGACCCAAAAAAAGCTATTACAACGATAACAATCTTAGTAACACTTAAGCCTCGTACACACGGGACGACGATCGCACGTACGACCGTGTTGAATCGTATGTTGCATAATGTAAATAGCATACTGACATGCACCCGACGGTCGTACATACAACTTGCGGCTGGCCGAACGTGATGACGCGAACGAGCGTATAAAGAGGAAGTAGCGTCACCCTTCATCTAATTTTGTGTTAGTTGAAGTGGACTTGGCGCATGCCTGTTTAGCACAATACAACTTGTTGTACCCAACTGCTCTACACACGATACAACGATCGTATGCGAGCTTGTTGGTACGACCAAGTTTTGTAGTCTGCACATACAACTCCCATGCACGACCGTCGTATGTTCGACTATTGAAAGAGCGCCCACAAACGATCGATTCCGCATGCAACGGTCGTGAGTACGACGTGTTGAATGCGATCGTCGTCCCGTGTGTGCGAGGCATAACTCACTTGTACACCATCCACAAGCCCTAATCAGGGAGAAAAGTGCTTGTCATTATGAGGTGCGGAGTCACACCTGGGCTCAGCCAATATAAAACAATAGAAATAGTCTGGCATATACAACATATAATACACAACAAAACTAATGAGCTATTGTGCCATTCCTGTGTGATATGAGACAAACTTCAATTGAGCTACAGACAATTGGCATGGTGTCTCCACCATCCAACCTCAGGTATAACAATTCTGGCAAATGGTACCAGGGAAAGCACACTATGGGGTTGATTTACTAAAGCTTGAAAGTGCAAATTCTGGTGCAGCTCCACACAGAAACCAATCAGCTTCAAGGTTTTAGAGCCGGTTCACACTGAGGCGGCACGACTTGCAGGGCAAAGCAAGTCGCGCCGTTCGAGGCTACCTCAGCGCGGCTTGCAAGGAGACTTCTTTACATAGAAGTCAATGCAAGTCGCGCTGAGGTCGCCCCGAAATAGTGCAGGAACCATTTTCTAAGTCGGAGCGACCTGAGTCGTTCCTATTAGAACGGTTCCATTGCACTGCATGGGGACGACTTGTCAGGCGACTTGAGTCGCCTGACAAGTCGCCTCAGTGTGAACCGGCTCTTATTGTCAAAGCTTGATTGAACAAGCTGAGGTTAGAAGCTGATTGGCTAGCATGCACAGCTGCACCGGTTTTTGCACTCTCCAGCTTTAGTAAATCAACCCCTATCTCCAAGAGCATGAGCACGTTTATTAGCCTGATATTGTCCACTGCCCTCAATGAGCCACTTGTAGGGTGATACCTCTCAGACAGGCCTCTTGCCTGAAGGTGATGAAACTAGGGGTATAGAAGCCGACTCCTCACAACTCTATGTACTCTGAGAAAGGCTAAAGTACATGCGCTTAACCAGCCAAAAGAAAGTTCAAGCTTACATTGACTAAAGAAGTCCGAGGCGTGCCCAGCATGAACCATATATTGTCTTCTATCACTCACGGCAAGAGGCATAAGAGTATTCCAGGGATATGCAATTAGCAGACCTACAGCTGTTGCAGAACTACAAGTCCCATGACACATAGCAAGACTCTGACAGCCACAAGCATGACACCCAGAGGCATGATGGGACTTGTAGTTTTGCAACAGCTGGAGGTCCACTAATTGCTTATCCCTGGAGTATACGCTAGGCAGGCCAGAAGTCCTATAATAATATTTAATAGAAAATAAATGCTCATTATCAACTTAAGTGGGTAGTGGATAACAAATAAAAAAAACATTTGTTTTTATTTCAAAAACAATCAATGAAAAAACAACCTATGAAAAAACTGTACTTTGTACTACCAGAATCCTTACATGGGAAAACCCCAGTTGCAGACTTCAGGCCCCATTCATAGCTCAGCTTTTTGTAGCTTGTAGCTCAAAGCTTCAAAACGCTGGAGGAGAAAAAATCAATTTATTCTCTATGAAGATGGTTCACATCTCCACTCCAAGTCACCTGGAGCCAAATGCCTGAAGCTCAAAAAATTTCTGAAGTTTTTCTTGTAGCTCAAATCGGATTCAGATTTGAGCATTTTTGGCGTGTTTTTATACCCATAGAAATTAATAGAAACTCGTCATTTGCGCATTTTTGTGCGCATTCGCGCGTTTTCTGCTCAAATGAAAAAAATGTAAAAAATAAAATAGTAATATTATGTGAATAAATAAATACACAAATAACTAAAAATCATCATAAATAAATGCAATTAATAATATTGAATATATAAATAAATAATAATTAACCCCTAACCTTAAAAAATATTAAATAAATTATTAATAATAATAAAACAATGATAATAAATAAACACCCAAACCCAAACAAAAAAAAAGAATAATAATAATAATGTATTTATTTATTTTGTGTTAGGGTTAGTGTGTTTAGTTATTTATTATTATTATTTTATTTTTTTAAGGGTTAGGGGTTAATTATTTATTTAATATTTCTATGACAGAAAAGGGTAATAAAAAGGTGACCAGAGGTTTAACATTTATCTACCTCAAATTTTTTTAAAAATTGGGCTTTATAATTGTAATCACACAATATAAAATATCTGCTCTTATTAGTTATAGGTCTAGGGTAGAGTCATACTTTTTGTAATAACATACCCTTATATTAAGAAGAACAACATGCTGTGAATGTTAACATTATTCTAAGTGGAGTCTTCCGGTTTGGCGTTTGGTGGAAGTGATTCATCTTCTGATTAGCAAGAATTCCAGCACCAGCACAAGAAATACAGACACTGCCATTGCTGAATTCCTTCCTGAAAATGCTGGCTATTTGTGTGTATATATATATATATATATATATATATATATATATACTGTATATAAAGTATCTCACAAAAGTAAGTACACCCCTCACATTGTAAATATTTTATTATATTCTTTCATTTGACAACACTGAAGAAATTATACTTTGCTAGAATGTAGCTACAAAGTAGCGAGAGTACAGCTTGTATAACAGTGCAAATTTGCTGTCCCCTCAAAATAACTCAACACACAGCCATTAATGTCTAAACCGTTGGCAACAAAAGTGAGTACACCCCTAAGTGAAAATGTCCAAATTGGGCTCAAAGTATCAATATTTTGTGTGGTCACCATTATTTTCCAGCACTGCCTTAACCCTCTTGGGCATGGCATTCACCAGAGCTTTCCAGGTTGCCACTGGAGTCCTCTTCAACTTCTCCATGATGACATCACAGAGCTGGTGGATGTTACAGACCTTGCACTCCTCCACCTTCCATTTGAGGATGCCCCACAGATGCTCAATAAGGTTTAGGTCTGGAGACATGCTTGGCCAGTCCATCACCTTTACCCTCAGCTTCTTTAGCAAGACAGTGGTCATCTTGGAGGTGTGTTTGGGGTCGTTATCATGTTGGAATACTGCCCTGCGGCCCAGTCTCCGAAGGGAGGGGATCATGCTCTGCTTCAGTATGTCACAGTACATGTTGGTATTCATGGTTCCCTCAATGAACTGTAGCTCCCCAGTGCCGGCAGCTCTCATGCAGCCCCAGACCATGATACTCCCACCAGCATGCTTGACTGTAGGGAAGATACACTTGTCTTTGTACTTATTACCTGGTTGCCGCCACACATGCTTGACCCCATCTGGACCGAATACGTTTATCTTGGTCACATCAGAACAGAGGACATGGTTCCAGTTATCCGCATCCTTAGTCTGCTTGTCTTTATCAAACTGTTTGCAGGCTTTCTTGTGTATTATCTTTAGAAGAGGCTTCCTTCTGGGACGACAGCCATGCAGACCAATTTGATGCAGTGTGTGGCACATGGTCTGAGCACTGACAGGCTGCCCCCCTCACTCCTTCAACCTCTGCAGCAATGCTGGCAGCACTCATATGTTTATTTCCCAAAGACAACCTCTGGATATGACGCTGAGCATGTGCACTCAACTTCTTTGGTCGCTGTATGGTCTTGGAAAACACTTGTGAATACACAAAAGGAGCCCTTGGGGACAAGGGTAGTCTAAAAAAAAGTTGAAGTTTATTGAAAATGTAATAAAAAAGCCAATAACAAAAAACACAATCACCATAGATGCAAAAGGATTTAAAATTGACAAAGTTATCAAAACAGGGGGGAGAGAACAGCCGGCTTCATACACCATACAACACCGCTCATCGGACACACACACACAGACCGCAGATCAGATTGAGGACCAACCAACCAGTAACTTGGTCTCAAGTGTAGGAACAAAATTGTATGTTGTAGAAGGTGGTGCGATCCTGGGCCCGCAGTAAGGTATGTGCTGGAACAATTGCACCCACGGATGGAACAACAGTCTATGCGTACTCACAGAATATACACAGTAAGATCATGGAATAAAACAGTAAGTCACATGTAGGTATGAGTGGCTATTAACCCCACAGTTTAGTCGGCTGAGTGTCATCCATGACTGGATGGACACGTGCCACTCATCCCCGCCGCTCTGGGCAGCCCCAGAGATCTGCTGTGAGTATTTTGCTTGGGGATACAAGAGTAACTACACAGCCTCACCCGTCTTCACCGGATATACCGGCGACGGTCTTAAGTGGTCAGTGTCCTTGGAATGAGGATTGCCGCTGTGTGCAGGCAGTAGGCGGTGTCTCCAAATGGGGCCAGCAGCTGGAGCTGCAAGGGTAGCCGTAAGGTTTCTGTGGAAGGACTGTGTCCGTAATCACATGGGGGTGGTTGGGGTGGTCAGCTGTGACATCCCGACTGAGCGTGGTGACGTAGACGCTGGCGCGTTTCATCCGCCAATCGCGGACTTTCTCAAAGCAAAGGTGAAACTTGAGGGAGGACATTATATAGTGATCTGCAGAAGTCTGTAATTTCAGGTACCGGCCACAAGATGTCCTCACCATTTATCCACCATTAATGTCATTCACCGCAGAGAAAACTAAAAATTGTAATACTGAGAATCATGTCAATGACAGAATACAAGACCAGATGCCTGTTATCATAGATTCACCTAGTAGCTCTTAATCTATGCATAGATGTTGGAATTAACCAAGGCAGGAGACAAGGAAAGACAAATGAGAAGGTGGGGGGCGAAAAGCACAAGGGGGACAAGCCAATCAAAATAATATATATTAGTGCACATTGTATGGGTGTAACAGTGGCCCAAGTCAAGGGAAAAGTGATATATGGGCAGACAAAATTAATTTAGGGATAACGAACAGTGGCTCACCCCTGGTGTACCCTGTTAGTAATAATATTTTTGCAAAGATGATGCAAGCTTAATGATCCAAGGATTAAGAATGGAAACAAACAGTATAATTATGCCTCCAAAAACATGGAAAGGTTACACTCCGTGTTCAGGCCCTTTGGCACCATCGAATCAAGGAGGAAGATAAACATCTTCTCCTTCTGTAATAAGATGGTGTCAAAGTCTCCCCTTCTAAGGGGAAAATCCAAGGCGTAAATGCCTTTAACTTTTAAGCCATCTGGTTTGCCCCTGTGAAATTGCCTAAAGTGGATAGCTATAGGCTCTTCCTCATCCTTTTTACTTTTTATGCTGGCTAGATGTTCACCTATCCTTGTCTTCAAAGGGTGCTTGGTTTTGCCCACATAAGGTTTCCCACATGGACACGTGAGCTGATAGATCACTCTAGTGGTAGAGTAATTTATGAATTTCTTAATCTTAAAAGATTTAGATCCATCTGCATTGGTGAACACGTCTGTGTTTTCCACATATCGGTATATGTTGCATCTGCCACAAGCATACATACCAGGCCTAATGGGGCATTCTGTTAGCCAATTGGATGTGGGTGTTTTCCTATTTTCCGAATGTACAAGTGAATCTACCAGATTTTGGGCCCTTTTGGCCACCCTCAAAGGACAGGGGCCTACTATCTCACTTAATAGTGGGGTCTTTGTTAACAAATGCCAGTGTTTGTTTAGAATACTTTTGACTTGATTCCATTGTGCCCCATATTTAGTAATTATTTGCACTGGAGTGGTAGTTGAAGCCATCTGTGTGTTTGTGGAAAAAATGGAAGAGGGGATACAGGTCATGGCGGTTGCATTCAAGAGCTTTTCATTTGGCTTTCCTTAAATCCTCATGGAAATAACCCCTCTCTCTGAATCTCCTATCCATTTCCTTCACCTCCACCTTGAATTGTGTGTCTGAGGAGCAATTCCTCCGTGATCTTAGATATTGCCCCACGGGAATACCAGCAATGAGGGAGAGGGGGTGGTGACTATTGGCCAAAAGTAAAGTGTTGGCAGCGGTGGTTTTGTGGTATGTGTGTGTGTGTGCACAGACTCTCCCCTCAGGGTGATAGTCAAATCCAAAAAAGGAAGAGTCTGGGGGTCCACTGAGTATGTTAACCGGATATTTCAATCATTTTGATTCAGTTCAGATAGAAAAATTTCCAGCTGCTCAGGGGAACCCCCCCACAACATAAACACATTGTCTATGTACCTGATCCACATTAAAGAGTGGGCCAGGTACATAGGCGAATGATAGACTACCTGCTCCTCCCACAAGCCGAGGTGTAAACAGGCATACACAGGTGCCAAGGGTGCTCCCATGGAGATCCCCCGTACCTGTTGATAGGATATCCCCAGGAATTTTAAAAAAGTTATTCATGAGCATGAACTCTAATAGTTCGATCACAAACTCATTATGGGCTCCTAAAGTGGGGGGTTTGTTTTCCAAGAAATGCATTACCTCATGGAGACCCCACTGGTGGGGAATAGATGTATACAAGGATTCCACGTCTATCCCCACCAGTAGAGTCCCCACAGGAACACGGACATCCAGCAGTTTAGACAGTACCTGTCTGGTGTCCTGAACGTAAGACAGTAACTCTTGCACCAAATCCTTGATTAGGGCATCAACGAACTTACCCACTCTCTCTAGGGGACCCTTGATGTTAGACACTATGGGATTTCCGGGGGGGGGGGGGGGGGTTA
>BLSH010026835.1:1928621-1952905 GCA_018402905.1 Glandirana rugosa
CGTCTGAAAGAGTTTCGCTTCCACCTCGACCTCCCCCCCTGTAACTATTTACACCCATACAATGTGGACTAATATATATTATTTAGATTGGCTTGTCCCCCTTGTGCTTTTTGTCCCCCCTTCTCATTTGTCGCTCCCTGTCTCCTGCCTTGGTTAATCCCAACATCTATGCATAGATTTAGAGCTACTAGGTGAATCTATGTTAACAGGCATCTGGTCTTGTATTCTGTCATTGGCACGATTCTCAGTATTACAATTTAGTTTTCTCTGCGGTGAATGACATGAATGTTGGATGAATGGTGAGGACATCTTGTGGCCGGTACCTGAAGTTACAGACTTCTGCAGATCACTATATAATGTCCCCCCCTCCAGCTCCACCTTCGCTTTGAGAAAGTCTGCGATTGGCGGATGAAATGCGTCAGCGTCTACGTCATCTCGCTCAGTCGGGACGTCACAGCTGACCACCCCCATGTGATTACGGACACAGTCCTTCCACAGGAACCTTACGGCTACCCTTGCAGCGCCAGCTGCCAGCCTCATTTGGAGACACCGCCTACTGCCTGCACACAGGTTCCAAGGAGACCGACCACTTAAGACCAACGCCGGTATATCCAATAAAGACGGGTGAGGCTGTGTGGCTACTCTTGTTGTATCCCCAAGCAAAATACTCACAGCAGATCTCCGGGGCTGCACAGAGCGGTGGGGATGAGTGGCACATGTCCATCCAGTCATGGATGACACTCAGCCCACTAAACTGTGGGGTCAATAGCCCCTAATACCTACATGTGACTTATTGATTTATTCCACAATCTTTATTACTGTGTATATCCTGTGAGTACGCATAGACTGTTGTTCCATCCGTGGGTACAATTGTTCCAGCACATACCTTACTGTGGGCTCAGGATCGCACCACCTTCTACAACATACAATTTTGTTCCTACACTTGAGACCAAGTTACTAGTTGGTTGGTCCTCAATCTGATCTGCGGTCTGTGTGTGTGTGTCCGATGAGTGGTGTTGTATGGTGTATGAAGCCGGCTGTTCTCTCCCCCCCTGTTCTGACAACTTTGTCAATTTTAAATCCTATTGCATCTATGGTGATTGTGTTTTTTGTTATTGGCTTTTTTATGACATTTTCAATAAACTTGAACTTTTTTAAGGCTATCCTTGTCCTCAGGGGCTCCTTTTGTGTATTCACAAGTGTTTTCTATGTAAGTGTCTAGCCCATGGGACAGAATCCATTACTGGGATGAGCCACAATGTGGGGGATATTGTTGTATTAACTTCACCCCACCTGTATAATTAAACTATTCATCTCAACGGGTGGCTGTTTTATATCTTGATGTTTGCGCTGTATAGTCTTGGCCAACACGCTTCAGCTCATTTCAGGGTCTTGGCAGTCTTCTTATAGCCTAGGCCAGGGTGGCGAACACGCGGCTCTCGAGCCGCATGCGGCTCCCGGCCATAATGAATGCGGCTCTTTGCCTCTTATTATATTTTGTATATACTGTGGCTCTTTGCCAAGTTTCATGTTTCTCTCAGGGCGATCTCAGGCAGCTTGCATTGACTTCTATGATAGAAGTCTCCTCGCAAGCCGCCTTGAGATCGCCTCGAGCGCCGCTTCGCGCCGCTTCGTCACTGCGTGGTGTGGCTCTCTGACTCTCACAGTTTAAAATTTTGGCTCTTTGTGTCTAACTTGTTCGCCACCCCTGGCCTAGGCCATCTTTATGTAGAGCAACAATTCTTTTTTTCAGATCCTCAGAGAGTTCTTTGCCATGAGGTGCCATGTTGAATTTCCAGTGACCAGTATAAGAGAGTGAGAGCGTTAACACCAAATTTAACGCACTTGCTCCCCATTCACACGTGAGACCTTGTAACACGAATGAGTCACATGACCTTCTCCATTGCGCCATTGATTGTTTGGAATTCATTACTGCTTTAACCATTTTATGGAATGTAAGTGCAACTCTTTTTTAATAAATTCCCTTACTATACTGTATTATGCTATGTTAGGATTTTTATTATCTTTTATGCACGGAACACCATTGGCTTTGTGTCACTGAGGAATGTCTTGGCGTTCTGGCCCTTTACTTATTCCGTTGAATGTCCTGATTGTCGTTAGACCACGGAGCTTTCTGGCTTACTGCTGACATGATTGGTCTGAGCACTGCCCAGGATTAATCCCACATGCTGGTTTACTTATTACCTTCGGTAAGAGTATATATTACTTTATGGTGATGGATACACTTATCACGGTAAAGCACTAAGAAGCACTGCTTGATTATTTGAGCACCATTTTTGCACTGGAATTATTTATGGTGAACTTTTCCAGGACACCCTTCATTTCACCGTTTGGGATATATCCCTTTCTTCACTAGATTTATGAACTATTTTGGGACGTTTTGTATATGATTTTACAATGTATGTCTTTATCCATTAAGATATTATTCATATGTGTGTTATAACGCTGCACTTTTATTTACAGTTTAACCTGCACGTTGACCTGCTATATCTGCCTACCCGTGCTCGACCCAGCTTGCCCTTGACCAATCTCTGGATTCCTGCCTGCCTATTGTGACCTCACTTGTACTCTGACGCTGTTCCTGTCTTGTGCTTCTGTGCCTTGCTGCCTGACTGTGTAGTGGCCCCGGCCTGTATACTAACTCTGCCTCTGTCTTATGTTCCTGTATTTTTGCTGCCCGTCTGTTGATCACCTTTTTGACTTTTGTCCTGGCTACGCTCCTGCCCACTGATCAAGCTTCATTGTGTTCCAGTTCCTGGTTCCTGATTGGTGATCCACTGTCATCTGCTTCCTGCAAACCTCCATTGGCGCTGCCTGTTATACCGGCCCTCGTGCCACTCCATGTCCTCACACCTCCTGTTATCACTACCAGAGTAGTTGGACAAAAGGAGCAAGAGCATTCCCTTCTACAGCTCGATCTTCACCAGGTACGTGACAGTGTGAGACATGAAATGAAGGAGGATTCGGCTCAGTCAGGGAGGGTAAAGGAAATCTCTTGTTTACCTTATGAGGCTGTTGCATCACATAATAACTGGATTTGGTGCTTTTTTTAGACTGTCATACAGGAGCCTTTAGTTGTACGACAAATAAGTAGCACTTGTATATTCCATACATATTGCAAAGCCTCTCCTATTTATAACAGAGCAGCTGTCCTTGATGAAGCTGGCCTTTCCCAGTGATCAAGTGGAATTGTAGACAAACAGCTAAATTCAAATTTGAAATACTTGATGTTAAATGCCTTCCTTGTCACAAAATACAGTGGGGAAAATAACTATTTGATCCCCTGCAGATTTTGTAAGTTTGCTTACTTACAAAGAAATGAAGGGCCTATAATTTATATTATAGGTGTATTTTAAATGATAAAGACAGAATATCAACCAAAAATCCAAAAAAAACACATGATTCAAATGTTATAAATTGAGTTGCAGTTCAGTGAGTTACATAAGTACTGTATTTATCAGCATATAACACACACAGGTGTATAACAGCACCTTAACTTTAAGAGGGAAGTTTCAGGAAAAAAACTTAAATTTTAAATAAAGAACTTTGAAGCAAAATAAGGTTCAGTGCCCATCAATGCAGCCTTATCAGTGCCCATCTGCAGTCACACCAGTGCCCATCAATGCAGCCTCACCATTGCCCATCATTGCAGCCTGATCAGTGTCCATCATTGCAGCCTCACCTTTGCCCATTAATGCAGCCTGCTCAGTGCCCATCTGCAGCCTTGGCTTTGTCCATCAATGCAGCCTCACGAGTGCCGGATTACACATCGGTGGCTCGCAGTCACTCATAGTCCCTACTTGTGCCGAGTACACAGGAGATCCCAGCTCTGTGTAATCCAGTGGTGCGCACCCTCCCTTCTCCTCCGAGGCAGGCAGGTATCGGCGTTAACACGCACCCATGATTTTCCACCTATATTCAGGGGGAAAAAAGTATGTGTTATATGCCGATAAATACGGTATTTGATCCCCTACCAACCAACAATAATTCTGGCTCCCACAAACTGGCTACAGTATGTGCTCATGTGGTACACAGATTAGTCCTGTCAGTTTAAGAAGGTGCTCCTAACGGCAATTGGTTATGTGTATAAATGACACCTGTCCATTGAATCTTTCTTCCATCCAAACCTCACTATCATGGGCACGACCAAAGAGCTGTCAAAGGATGTCAGGGACACGTTTGTAGACCTTCACAAGGCTGCAATGGACTACAAGACCACCAGCAAGAGGCTTTGTGAGAAGGAGACAACTGTTGAAGCGATTATTTGCAAATGGAAGAAATACAAAATAACCAGTAATTGCCCTTGGTCTGGAGCTCCATGCAAGATTTTGCTTCATGGGGTAAGGATGATCATGAGAAAAGTGAGGGATCAGCCCAGAACTACCCGGGAGGAACTTGTGAATGATCTCAAGGCAGTTGGGACCAGAGTCACTAAACAAACCATTGCTAACACAATACGCTGCCATAGATTCAAATCCTGCAGTGCCTGCAAGGTCCCCCTCCTCAAGAAGGCACATGTACAGGCCTGTCTGAAGTGTGCCAGTGAACATCTAAATGATTCAGAGAAGGATTGGGAGAAAGTGTTGTGGCCAGATGAGACCAAAATTGAGCTCTTTGGCATTAACTCGACTCGCTGTGTTTGGAGGAAGAAAAATGCTGACTATGACCCTAAGAACACCATCCCTACAGTCAAGCATGGAGTGGAAACATTATTTTTTTCTGGCTGTTTCTCTGCTAATGGTGCAGGCAGACTTTGCAGCATTGAGGGGCCAATGGACGAGGCCATGTATTGTAAAATATTGGATGAGAACCTTCTTCCCTCAGCCAGAACACTGAAGATGGGTCATGGATGAGTCTGCCAGCATGGCAATGACTCAAAACATAACGCAAAGGCAACAAAGGAGTGGCTCAAGAAGAAGCACATTAAGGTCATGGAGTGGCCTAGCCAGTCTCCAGACCTTAATCCTATAGAAAATTTATGGAGGGAGCTGAAACTTCAAGTTGCCAAGTGACAGCCAAGAAAGCTTAAAGATTTAGAGAAGATCTGTAAAGAAGAGTGGTACAAAATCCCTCCTGAGATGTATGCAAATCTGGTAACCAAATACATGAAGCATCTTATCTGTGCTTGCCAACAAGGTTTTCTCCACCAAGTTAAGTCAAGTTTTGCTTGGGGATCAAATACTTATTTTACTCACTGAACTGCAACTCAATTTATGACATTTGTATCATATGTTTTTTTCTGGATTTTTGGTTGCTATTCTGTCTCTATCATTTAAAATACACCTAGGATAAAAATTATAGACCCTTCATTTTTTTGTAAGTGGGCAAACTTCCAAAATTTGCAGGGGATCAAATAATAATTTTCCCCACTGTACAGTCACTGTACAGTATACTTTAAAACTGTGTTCATCCAGTAATGATCCATGTAAAACAAGTACCCCTGTCAGGCAGAAGGGGGAAGTACAGGCAGGTAGATATGCATTTTATTCTCATTAATTCATATACAGTGTACAGTGCGGGATAAACAACTTTTACTATTTGATATTTCTGCCAGACAGTATAGTGGTGTCCCTGCCCACATGTTTTGCCACATCAGTTAAAGCATTTGGCTTAGTTCATATTTATACATTTTGAGAACATGTACAAAATCGTGCGCATTCCCACAACGCACAAAAATGCGCATCCCTTTTATAGCCATGAGGCAGTGTCATTCATTCTTAATGGCACCCCTGCATATTTTGCTAATGTGTTCGCTCTTTTGTGCATGACAAAACTCATGGTGTAAAAAGGGCTGTGCACTTCTTTTCGCACATAGGACAGCTTACTGAAATTGATAGGCTCCCCTTTTTGCATGAATGGAGTCTTACAACATTGTCAAGGACAATTTGGGATGTGAAAGGATAATAAAGAAGTAGTAGCTCACTGAAAAAGTGGCTGATCAGCTTCTGCTATTAGCAAGCAGCCTGTGCTATACTAAAAAAAAATAAAAAAATAGCAAAAACAGTGCTTCACCTCATCACAATTTGCACGATTTTGCTGGATCTTATAATAAAAGGTATCTAGACCCAAGAACACAAATATCATAGCAGTTCACAGTAGAAAGATAACATTGTTCGTGCTTTTAGTCCAGCTCACAGGAATTGACAAGGGCACTGCATTTTTGGCAAGATTCACTCCACTTCTATTGCAATGAATGTAGGTAAACATGTGAATTGTCTGCATTTAGGTATTTCGACAGCTCTTCATTTTAAAAACAATATCAGAATTTTGAATTAGATTATAAAGCATCAATGTGACCTTTGCATGTGTATGGAAGGTCTTTTTAATACCTTGTCCAATATTCAACCACATATCTCATATGCACAGCAGAGCAACTCTGAATCAACAACTGGTGCTGCTGGCATGGCCTAGCCCTTTACTCACACATTGACCAGCGTTTTTGCTTGTTCATGTTCTGGACCCAGTCTGGAGTTCGGGTAATGTTCAGGATGGATCTACAAGTATCTGCTGTCTCCTCCTAACTCAGCCACCAATAGATTCTATTAAGGACTGTGGGTGGGTCAAGAAGGCACAGTGACTCACAGATGGAGACTTGGATCAAGGGTGGATCCATAATACTGCAGTTATGAGATCTGGGAATTTTTGATAATTTACCATAATAAGATGTGATTCAGAATTTTCTTTCTCTCTAACCTTGTAATGTGTCACAGTTCATTAAAAAAAGGCTATGACCCTTCCTACGCATGTAGTGTGATGCTTTCTTCACAATCATGGATTTTGCAACTGATATTCCCTGTTCTTGTGGTTACACACCAATTTTGACCCTAGCTTATTGCAATATGTGTGTGAATCATTTGGTTCCCCTGACAGTTCTACTATTTTGTTGTATTGTTTGGTACTTTTTGTATATTATGCTGGAATTGGAGTGTTAAATGAGGTTTGCAGTCCCTCTATGCTGTTCTAGTATTGAAATTCTTTATCTTCGTCTTCAACCTCCATCCAAATTATAGCAAGACACAAAAAACAGCTTAGCCTCTTAGCTAGGGTAGAAGGAGAGATAGAGTTTGGCTCTTTATCTAAAAAAAACCTTACTAAACGCTTACCAAAAAGGACTTAGCAACTCTAGCAACTAATATTACATGGGAATGGAATTTCACCCCTCATCCACCTATTCTACTCTTGGGTGTTTTCTAGCACAAGAAGGATAAACCCAAATGTTCAATTTATTGAAAGATCAGCTCCCCAAAATGAATCTTTCTCATAGCTCTCCAACAGGACTGACTTGGACAAGGAGGGGCAGCCCATTCTGGATGCTTCTTCCTTACCCAAGAAAGGAAGGGGTGCTTATTGCAAGCACCCCACTGCATGCATGCTCTAGATTGCTTAAACTTGGATGGGGATAAGGATGACTGTGGGATGCCCAAGAATCAATAACGGGACCTTCTATATACACCGCCATATATACACTCCTTCCTCCAGCACATTCACTTGTTAAACATTACTCTTCTCCTTTCTCTCTCCTGCACACCATTTGCTATTACCGGCCTGAAAGGCAATTTATCAGACCTCCATGATACTTCCTCTTCCATCACAACTAGCACATGATGAGGCCAGCTCTTACTGTTAGCAGGACCTCTGGACCACCCGTTATGGGTAAGGGTCACAGGCTCCCAGTTGTAAAGCCATGGACCTTCATTTGTGTAACTAAGTACATTGGTGCTAGCTGGGCACTGGATGAACTAAAACTCCCAGCCCATCCATCTTCCAGGCCCCTCCGGCCCACCTTACTGTCCAGTAGCCCTCCTTTTCCTGTTTGGCTTCACCGACCTCCACAGACTGTCCACTGTCTTCTCCCCAGCCTGCTCCAGCCTTCAAAACCAACTTCCAGGGACTGCCACTCACTGACACTGGTGGATCCTTTAAAGCGTCTTTGATGTAGCCTCTCTGCTGCTCTCCTGCTCCCCTGTGCTACTCCAGGACGACGACTCCTCTCCTGGCTGCACCCGAGCCTCCAGGCCTTAAGTTCACTCCCCCAGACTGGGGAACTCCCGCCCGGGTGATGTCTCCACAGCACCTCTGCTACATAGTCCACACTTCCACCCGACACTCTCCTCCCACCTGCTGGCAGATTACTGTATTTAAGGAGGCCTGCCCCCTGCCAATTGGTCATGTGGATTGGTCAGGGCTCCTTGTCATACATCAGAAAGTGACACCTCCTCATCCATCCCCTTTTCCAGAGTTTTCCAGCTCAGAAAGGGAGGAGTATCCAAGGGATGTTCCTTCCTGCAATATCCAGCCCTCCCTGAGCCACTCCCCAGCCCATATCAAAACAATCAGGCCTGCACTTACTGTCAGGCCTGACTAGATTTTACCTCTCCTAACAAAAACTAACTACAAAAACGCACCTATCACTATGGGGGCACTACACTTATATCAGTGCAATATTATGTGAAGTAGATTCTGCACTGTAGGAACTGTTTCATTATTATTTATTTTAATTTAT
This sequence comes from Glandirana rugosa, assembly GCA_018402905.1. Classification (NCBI taxonomy): domain Eukaryota; kingdom Metazoa; phylum Chordata; class Amphibia; order Anura; family Ranidae; genus Glandirana; species Glandirana rugosa. Next base: position 1,937,146 of record BLSH010026835.1, read on the forward strand.
ATCTGTTCGCATACTGGATGTGGCTACTTTATGCTGAATATTAGGGGTGGCTTAAAAAGACAAGTACAGTCTGAGCCTACTCACAGTATACACTAGCTACACCAGGCCTCCAGCATTTTACACCTGAGGAACTCTTGAAATAATCTTCAAACCCTACTAAAACCAATTAATTGGAGGTCAGTGGGAAAAATGTCCCTTACATTGGTAGTTAGTGGGAAGAATGCCCCTTACATTGGTGGTCAAAATGCCACTTTTGCAGCCAAAAAGATCATTGGTGTCATTCAGCTGGCTTTACCAAGTGGCACTGGCTCTGGAACTGTGTAATGGGAGGTCAATCAGCCACAGCTCAAGGAACCCCTAGCAACTTTTGGAGGAAACCTCATTTTCCACAGAAACTTGGTTGAGCATGGTTGCACTACACACATATGCTGCATAGTCCTAATAAGCAAATCCATAATCACTTTACCACAGTTGAAAGGATCTTTAAAAAAAAAAATAAAACAGAATATTACAACACTTATAATACCATTTGTCTGAGCTTACCCCAAAGAAGAACTTAATCAAAACTGCAAAACCTAGCGACCAGCAACTGTTTAGGCAATAAACATTTTGATCAAAAGTATGCAATGTACAGGTGGTAAGCATTTTGTTATGTACAACAGTGTCCAAAGAGCAGCGGTCAACAGTGTCATTGTGCCCCTTATCTTGCTTTTCGTGGGAGGAAAAAAAAAACAAAACTCTATGGTCAGTGAAAAGAAGAAATGTCTGGCATTGACGCTCAGTAAGAGGAAAAACATCTTACAGTAGTGATTCAGATGGTAGAAAATGTCCTTCTATCAGTAAAAAAAGAAACATGGAGTGTGGGAGTAGAGTTCAGGTTTGGCTAGAAGCCTTGAAGTATGCTGTATGCCGTACGGGGTTAGGGCTGAGCAGTTTAAGATGGTGCTGGTTGTGAACAGTGTGTAATCCGGATGTGGGCAGATGCAAATAATGGGAGCAGAGAAGATGCACATCCAGGTTTAGATCTTTGGGAAAGATGCATATCTATTGTATCTACATGTACATGTCTACTACTAGGTCTTTGGGAAAGATGCTGTGACAGATGCCAGATCTGGGCCTTAAACTCAGAAGAACTTTCTTCTGACAAGCCAGCTGCCAGAGCCAAATGTGGCATTTGAGAAGCAGAAGAGATTGTAGCATGAGCTGTGTGCTGCATTGGTTGCAGAGGCAGTGGGAGGCAGAGCAGCTGCTTCAAAGTTCAACATCACTTCATATTTTCATGATTTTTACAAACCATTCATAATTTAATGAACAGTTGGCAACCCTGCTCTCAGGTTCCATCCAGTCTCTTCAGCATTTAACATTTCTGAAGAGTTGGATTTCTGTGTCCCTCACCGCATTGTGGTTCCTTCCTCCGATCCCTTTATCCCTATAAGACTCAACAATGACATTGAAGGGGGTGACGGAAGGGACTGACTTAGGATGCAGGCAATAACACCTCTTTCATTACAGGGGTGTGCTGTTTTAATTTGTTCCAAAGACCCAACAAGTCCCGTTTTAAGGAGTTGTAAAGGCAGGAGGTTTTTTTACCTTAATGCATTACCAGACTCCTCAGCCTCTGAAGCAGCCGGCAAAAGACTGGCGAAACTGGTCAAGCTGTGACTCGGCTCGGGTGCCCCCACAGAAAGCTGCTTGCTGTGGGGGCACTTGACAGGAGGGAGGGGCCAGGAGCAGTGAAGAGGGACCTGAGAAGAGGAGGATCTGGGCTGCTCTGTGCATAACCATATGCACAGAGCAGGTAAATATGACATGATTGTTTTTTTGTTTTTTTTTTTAAACAAAACTTTCCAATCACTTTAAGGAAATCAATAAATATCTAGTCTGCTGGTAAACTAATTTGATGTGAACTACAATTCTTATTTATATTCTAAAAATATTTTTATGTAACAATTGTGAATTAATAACTGTAAAACCTAAAAAACAGATTGCATGCAAAGTAATTTAGATACCAGAAAAGTGACATCAGAAAAAAAGGCCAGGTGGTCCATCGAGTCTGCCCTGTTGTTTGCTTTTTTTAAATTTATACCTGCTTATTTTTTTTTTTACTTTTATGGTCCTAGTTTTGTCTGATCTTTGTTTGTCCCAAGCATGTTTGAATCCATTTACTGTTGATTGACTCACTACCTGCTCTGGTAGTCTATTGCAAGTATCAAATTGCCATTTCTAAGATTAATTTTGAACTTTCCTCCTTCTAGTTTGAATTGATGTCTCTGTATTCTTGATCCTTGCATCATATTGAAATTATTGCCCTTCTGAACTTTCTTTACCTCCTCAATGTATTTAAAGGTTTCAGTCATATCTCCCCTTGTCCTCTTACCTCCAGATTGTACTGTATATATTAAGTTCCTGAATGCCCTCCTGATAAATGTTATCACTTAGACCTCTCACAATTTTTGTTATCCATCTCTGGGCTTGTTCTATCTTATCAATATCTTTTTGTAAGTGAGGTCTCCAGACCTGAACATGATATTCTAAATGAGGTCTCTCTAAAGATCAATATAGAGGAATCAGGACCTCCTTCCTCCTGCTGGTGACCCATCTAGTGATGCATCCTAGAATTCTATTCACTTTTGACTTTTACCACTGCCTAGCTACACTGTTTGTTCATTTAGCAATCATCTGAAGTAAGTATCCCTAAATCTTTTTCCTCTGTGGTGTTGGCTAACACTGTACATCCAATGTTGTTCTCTTCTTTTTCCCTAGGTGCATTATTTTACATTTAGAAACATTGAACTGCACTCTCCACTGCTTTTACCAATCTTACAGCAATGCCAAATCATGTTCTATTTTACAGACACCTCCAGGGGTATCAATTCTATTGCACAGCTTTGTGTCATCAGAAAAAACTCTGTATTTTGCTGCTTGCCAACATGTAAAGTAATATTAACCCTCATTTATTTGCAGTTATTTATTCTGGTCCACAAAGGAAACTTACACAATAAGAAGTTCTAAAAATTATGTAATTTAAGAGATGTACTATAACTGGTGCAGTCAGAATCTGGTGCAGCTGTACATAGTAGCCAAACAAATTCTAACTGCAGATTTTCAATTAAGCTTTGACAATAAACTTGGAAGCTGATTGGTTTCTTTGCAGAGCTGCACCAGATTTTGCACTCTCAAATTTGAGTAAATAACCCCTTTCTGTCTCTTTTCTGCTCATGGAGCATGTATTCTACACACAACATAATGGCCACATGATCACCTTCATTGGCTACAGGATATGGTCCCAGCTAGAAGTATGCATGTAAGGGTGGGTATGGATAGGGTCCATGAGACCCCGCAAGGAAAGGTATCCACCAAATAGATGGAATTGCAGGAGGGACAAATTTTCATGACGATAGGGAAAATGGCTAATTGGGCCCAATTTTGACATTTTCACTTAGTACTTGTGTACTCACTTCTGTTGCCAGCGATTTAGATATTAATGGCTGTATGTTGAGTTATTTTGAGGGGACAGAAAATTTACACTGTTATACAAGCTGTACACTCACTACATGAAAAGATAGAATAAAATATTTACAAAAATGTGAGGGGTGTACTCACTTTTGTGAGATACTGTATGTTCACTCTCTTTTGAGCAGTGCCATAGTGCATCATTTATCAGCTTGACATTGCATTTCTTTAATAAAAAGAACCATTCCCAAATAAAAATAAGAGGTAGATAAAAGCCACGGTACACTTGGTATATCCTTTAGGAAGGCATTGCCATCACAACCATGTACATATTTTAACAGAGGTAAAGCATTATGTGTAATTGTAAGGGTGGCAAAAGTTATATTGTGAGGACTGACCTGTAAGTATTGCCATCTCTATTAATGAAAACTGTGGCTGCCAGACAAAAGCTGGAAAACTGGACGTCTAACTGTTGCACTTATATTGGTCGGTGTCGGTTTTTACATACAGAAACTTTACATAATGAAGCACCCCACCACCGAGACCCAACTTTAATATAATAAAACATGCATTAATTAACAACTCAATCTTCATTAAAATTAAAGCACACGTAAAATATTTTATTAGCGTGATTTAGGGTTAGAATAACTTTAAAGTCTGTATTGCTCTTTGCTTTGTCAATTGGGAAACTATTCCTCATTTTCTGTCTAGGTGTCAGAGCAGAAGTTAAGGAAAGTCTCCTCAATGAGACATAGAAAGACATAAAAGGGGTATTTATGACTATTTTAAAATGAACATATTTATGGTTGGAGTTAATGCATAACCTGCCCAGCGTGTGAGACATGACTTCTGCTTTAAGTGTTGATTAAAATGCTTTTTTTGTTCCTTGGCTACACCCAAGATGCATATTCAGGCTTATTCATATTCGTAATGCCCTAGCTTCATTCTCTCATTGAAAGAGCATGTACCCCGTGTGGTGCTAAAGCATATCTGGGACAAACCTAATTTCTTCCTATGGGCCCACAAACTCATGGGATAGTATTTGCTCTTCCAAAAACAAAATTCAGGCAGCCAAATGGCTTTTTATTTTTAATTGTATGTAATGTAATTTTGTGTTTTGCTAAGTTCTTTCATTGTTCTATTTCTTGTAAATAAATTCTTAGTCCCAGAGAAGCCAATATTCCAGTGTATATTCTTTCCAAATTAAAATGTGAAAGTAAAGTCACATATAAACCACAGGTTCAGATATTAAATAACTTACTAAGAAAAGAAAAAAAACAATAACATATGCTTAGCCTAGGGGTGTATTTTTTAGGATTTATTGTGGCCATACACTGGTAGATTTTCAAACAAACGTTTGCACAAAAAATCTTGTTGGTACATTTGATAACATCAACAGAAACCTGACGAATGTCACTCATATGTACCTGAACATTATGTTTGCTTTCAACAATTGATTTTGGTATGAATGAAATCTCCCATACAAAAAAAACCTATACAGACAGTCCCCGGGTTACAAAAAAAGATAGGTTCTGTAGGTTTGCTCTTAAAGAGGAGCTCCAGCCCCCCCCCACAAAAAATACTATAAAATTCTGCTGACTTTTAATATTACGACACTTACCCATCTCCAGGAATCCTGCGATGTCGGCACCCCAGCCTATTTTTCAATCGGCTCTCGGGTGCTGCCACCGCCATTCCTTCTAAGGGAAACCGGCAGTGAAGCCTTGTGGCTTCACAGCTGGTTCCCTACAGCACATGTGTGAAGCGTGCTGTGCTTTGTGAATGGCCCACAGCGAGGTCTTCCGGAAGTGGTGGGAGCGGGTACCTGTCAAAAACAGCTACCCACTTACCCCTCCCCTCCGAAAGGTGCCAAATGTGACAGCGAAGGGGGGGGGGGGAGCAAACAAGCCGAACTGTCCCTTTTGGGTGGAGCTCAGCTATAAGTTGAATTTGTATGTAAGTTGGAACAGGTACATTTTTTTAAATGTAACTCCAGCTAAAAAAATTTCCGTTTTCTGGATAGCATAGGGAAGGGTTAACACCCAGGTAACATTTGTTTTGCTGTCTGTGCCCCTGTTCAGAAGGTTTCACCTCACATTCTGTCCCTGTGACAATTGGATTTTGAACAGTTTGGTTTGTCATGGAAACAAGGATTGGTGATAAAGCTTCAGTGGAGACACCTTTTTCCCATTATATTTCTCCCAAAAGTGAATTTCCCTTCCTGGGATAGATTTCATCCCACTTCTTGTTGTCTCCCTCCATTTGTAAGTATGAGTTGTATGTAAGTCAGATTGTAACTCCTGGACTACCTGTACACTGTTAGAAGTTAGTTTGCGACCAAAGAAAAATTCCAAGCTCAACTTACCAACCAATCTGCTTACCAACCAAATTAACCTGTCCAACAGTATGCATTAAAAACAGGGGTTTAGTTAGCACAGATTTGCAAACCATGCGTAGCTGCAAGGCCTCTACACCCCGCACAGGTTGCCCTTCCGTGTGCTCCTTGCTGTGAAGGCCAGTTATAGGAGGGGGACAAGGGCCATCTTTTTGATACTAGTGTAAACTTGATCAGGGGACACACTGGGCACATTTGCTGCCATTGTAGTATGTGCTGGGTGTCCAATGTGCCCCTGTGCCTTTAAGGGGGATTGGGCTACCTTCAGGCCACCTGTCCCTCATCTATCCATTAGAATCATCAGAGTTACTCATAAATTCAGTAGTGATAGGACTGTAAGCGATACGCAGGGTGACGTGAAGAGGCCTTGCAGCTTACGCATGCGTTTGCAAATGTGTGCTAACTAAACCCTTGTTTTTAATGCATACTGTTAGACACGTTAATTCGGTTGGTAAGCAGACTGGTTGGTAAGTTGAGCTTGGAATTTTTCTCTGGTTTTGTCTTTCATGCATTTGCCCTTCCATGTGCTCCTTGCTGTGAAGGCCAGTTATAGGTGAGGGCAGGGGCCATCTCTTTGTTAGTGGTGTAAATTTGGTCAGAGGACACACTGGGCACCTTTGCTGCCATTGTGCAATGTGCTGGGTGTCCAATGTGCCCCTGTGCCTTTAAGGGGGATTGGGCTACCTCCAGGCCACCTTTCCCTCATCTATCCATCAGATTGCAGGTGCTCCCACTGTGGGGACACTCATAAATTCAGTAGTGATAGGATTGTAAGCGATAAGCAGGGTGCCATGAAGAGGCTTTGCAGCTCATGCTTGCATTTACAAATGTGTGCTAACTAAACCCCCTTTTTAAATGCATACTGTTGGACAGGTTAATTTGGATGATAAGCAGACTGGTTGGTAAGTTGAGCTTGGAATTTTTCTCTGATTTTGGTAATAATGGGTACCTCCAGGAGCAGAGGGTTTTTTATTCAATGTCTATTAAAATGAAAGGACATACTCTTTATGCTGCCAACGCCACTGAACACAGTATGAGTCAAAGACATTTTCATGTGAAGTCAATATTAAAACTGAGCCTTCCATGAATGTTAATCTCTTGGGTCCTCTGCAGTTTTCACCTTGGCCCATTACATCATAACAGACTACAATTGTAACATGGAGTTCAGCAGCAGGAATCAGTGAGAGCTGGGAGACCCAGGTAATCAACACTCTTGAAAATGTGGGTTTCAGAGAGGACTTACATGAAGATTTCTCAGGATCAGAGTGGTATTTGGCAGCTTGGGTAGCAGGGAAAGTGAGTATGTATGCTTCTTTGTTAGGTATGTTTATTTTATTTTTTTTCTATAAATTCTTTGTTTAGGAGAAAAATACTGTAGGAAAATAGGTAAAGTTATAAATCAGGACACAATGGGGGGAGCACTCCGAATCTGGTGCAGCTGTGCATGGTAGCCAATCGGCTTCTAACTTCAGCTTGTTCAATTGAAATTTGACAATAAAATCTGGAAGCTAATTGGTTTCTATACAGAGCTGCACCATGTTTTATATGTTCCAGTTTTAGTAAATCTCCCCCAAAGTAAAATGAAAAAAACATATATAAATTCAATTTTGAATAATTGTCTGGGGTTGTAAGGCAGCAAGAGTTGTCTTGTAAATATGTTGAAGGTGTTGTAATTGTTACGCTGTCTTCCATTGTACCATGGAGGATGCTATAAAACATACGTCAGGACACCTGGGGTCAGGTGACAAATGCACACTGCTGGGGTGCGAATCGCACTGCTGAAGTGCGAAGCGCACCGCTAAAGTTGCGAATCGCACCCCTAAGGTTGTGGATCTATAGCTGACTGCTGCTAATGAGCTCCGGCTGGGAGAAGATGGGCCCCTGGAGCACTGACACTGAAACACAGGGAGCTAGTGTATCGGTTTTCTCAGGGAGCAGAGTCTAAGAGGCAGTAGGTATTCGCCAGAGCCTCTGGTGGTGAGGATGGACTTAGCTGCAACTGGATCCAGATCACAGCCCCCTGGCATCCCCTAGCTCACGCTCAGCTGGCTACAGGTGGAAGAAAGGAAGCAGCAGCGCAGCTACAGCAAAGATAGTCAGCGGCCTATCCAAAGATCAGAGCCACAAGCAGACAGGGACAGACGGAAAAGCACACCAAGGTTGGGGTATCAAGCAGACAGGAAAATACAGAGAACAAGCCAAAGGTCGTGGTATCAAGCAGGCAGGGATAGTCAGAACAAGCCAAAAGTCGGTAAACGGAAATAGACTCAGAGCATATGACAGGAATAACCACACTTGAAGCCAAACACACACAACATTAATCGGCAAGGAGGCTTTGCAGCACATGGTCTTAAATAGTGTTTCCTTAATTGGACACTGGGGTGGGGTTCACTGAGAGGAAATTACTTAGCCCACAGGTGGTGATGAGCACGGCTTCTAGGCTGACACAACCAAGAGGTAAGCAAACAGACAGGACATGAATGTTACTATGGGTTCCTGACAGTACTCCCCCTTACGAGGCCTCCCCCTTCACCGTCCAGGCCCAAGCTTGGAGGGAAATCTCAAATGAAACCTCCTCACCAGACGAGGCGCAAATACCGCAGGGATCCAAGACCTTTCCTCAGGACCAAACCCTTTCCGATGCACAAGGTGCTGAAGAATGCCTTTACAAAGCCAGGAGTCCAGGACTAGACTAACCTCGTACTCCTGACCGGAACCATGGTAGGGAAAGGACAAGAGAACTTATTGAGGACTAAAGGCTTCAGAAGGGAAACATGAAAGGAGTTCGAAATCCTGAGGCTTTTTGTAATCTGGAGTTTAAAACAAACCGGATTCAGCTTAGCAATTATAGAGTATGGACCAATAATTCTTGGGGCAAATTTCAGAGAAGGAACCCTGAGCTTGATGTTCCTGGTAGAAAGCCAGACCTTGTCTCCAATCTGTACAGAAAGCGGTTTACGCCTGTGACAGTCGGTTTATCAACCACTGTCCAGAGGGAATCATGAACCTCACCCCAAATGGTATTGAATGATTGCTGGATAGTAGCCAAAGCTGGAATGTCCGGAGAACAGGTCATAGGAAGAGGAAGCTGAGGGTGTCTTCCATAAATTGTGAAAAAGGGGGTCTTCTGAGAACTGGTGTTAGCATTATTATTGTGAGAGAATTCTGCCCACGGGAGTAGAGAGGAGCAGTCATCATGATGAGCAGAGACTAAGGTGCGGAGGAAGACCTCTAACTCCTGATTAACCCTCTCAGTCTGTCCATTGGATTGAGGGTGGTAAGAAGAAGAAAAATCCAAGACAATATTGAGGGACTTGCAAAGAGCTCTCCAGAAGCGGGATGTAAATTGAACCCCGCAGTCCGAAACAATATGGGAAGGAACCCCAAGGAATTGGAAGATTTCTCGAAGAAAGATGGGGGCCAAAGCAGGAGCAGAAGGGAGATCAGGAAGGGGAACAAAATGGTCCATCTTGGAGAACCGATCGATTACCACCCAAATGACTGTATCCTTTTCAGAGAGCGGAAGATCGGTGATGAAATCCATAGCAATGTGAGTCCAGGGCTCCTTCAGAATGGGCAAGGGCATGAGCAGACCAGCAGGAGCTTGTGTGGAGGACTTAGACTGGGCACAAACATGGCATGCCTTTATGTAGCCTTTGACGTCCAAACGGATAGTAGGCCACCAGTAGTGGTGACCAAGGAGCTGAAGGGATCGGAGGAACTCAGCATGACCTGACACCTTGGAATCATGTCCTTAACGAAGGATCTTAGGTCTTAGTTCTGTGGGGATGAAGGTCTTGCCAGGAAGAATTTTAGACTCCAGAGTGGTGGAATGGGCAAGAATACACCTGATTGGAATGATCGGCTCAGGTTCAGAGGTGAGATCCTCATGCGTGTCAAAAGACCTAGAGAGTGCATCAGCCCGACTGTTGCAGGAACCAGGTTTGTATGTGATCGTAAAATTGAAATGGAAAAAGAACAGACTCCACCTGGCCTGTCTGGGGTTCAGTCGTTTAGCATTCTGTAAGTACTGTAAAATTTTTTTTTTTTCCACTTCAGTTTGCTGCCAGTCAGTTTTATGTCAGCTTTACTTATTCACTTTGAATCCTGGCTTGCTCACATCATTGTGGTTTCTTTTTCCCTTATAAAAATTATTATTTTTTTTTTTTCCTGTTAAGTATTGATTCTTTCTGTACTTATCTTTCTAACTTCCCTCCTCCCCCCTTCTCCCTGTCCCCCCCTCCCCTCCACGTCTTCCATGTTATCGTACTCTACCCCCAGCACTTCCAGGCATTCCTTTGATTTTTTGAAACTAGCCCACATTTTCCCATTTTTCTATTTTTGAGTTAGTCCCTTCCTCTTCTTCGTCCCATTTTAAGTGCTCCAGGCTTGCTATTTCTTCCACTCTATTGCACCATTCCCTTAGCGGTGGGTGCTCTTTCTTTTGCCAATATTTTGGTATTAAATTCTTGGCTACATTTAGAAGGGTTGGCACTAGCATTTTTGTATACTGTTTCGTGGGTTTTTTCTCCAGATGAAATAAACATACCCAGGGATCCATCTCTATTTCTTCCTTCGTTATTATTTTTATTAACTCCCTGGCTGGTGTCCAGTACCATCTGGAGATGCATTTGTAATTCATTTCCCATGTATCGCAGTTTGTAGCTGTCTTATAGGCTTGTCTCATTATTTCCCCCCACTGTTGGTCTGTTTTTCGTGCTCCCAGCTCTTCCTCCCACCTGTCAATGAATGGAGGCCTCTCCTCTTCATTCATTTCCTGAAGCACTCTGTACATTTCGGACATCCCTCCTTTCTTTTTCCCTCTCGTAAGTACTTTTTCTAATATTGACAGGTCACTCCCTGTCCTTAAGGGCTTTGGGAGGGTGTCCACAAAGTGCCTCAGTTGGAGAACCCTCCACTCATTGATCTTGGCAAACTTCTCCGTTTGTCTGAGTTCTTCAAGTGTCTTTATTTTCCCTTTATCCATTATATCCCTTAATTTTATTGACTCATCCTTTATCCATTTCCCGTGTCCTTCTTCCTGTCCTGGTGCGAAATAATCTGTCCCGTGTAGTGGTGTGAGTGGTGAGTTATATTTCCATTTTCCTCTTTTTAGAGTGTTATCCCAGACCCTAAGTGCTTTATGTGTGAGGTTGCTAGTGTTTTCGTCTAGGTTCCTGAGTTTCGGTGGTATCCAAATCATTTTCCCTAATTGTGTTTTGCTCAGTGTATTTTCTATTTTTACCCATTTTTTCCCACTGCCGTTTTGGAACCATCCTTTCACGCGTGCCATTATGTTTGCTAGGTAGTATTTTTTTATATCCGGTAGTGCAAGCCCTCCCCTTATCTTCCCCCTAGTCAACACCTCCGTTTTTATCCTCGGTTTCTTGTTACGCCATATGAAACGTGTTAGAGTCTTTTTCATAATTTGAAAAAACTCTTGTGGGATATGTATTGGGAGCATCTGGAATTTGTATGTTATCTTGGGTAGTATAATCATTTTTATTGCATTTATCCTCCCTACCCATGATAGGGGTCTATACATAAATCGTATAACTTCCTCTTTTATCTCGTTTAGTAGGGGGATATAATTTTGATGGTATAGCCCTTCCTCAGTACTTGTGATCTTAATTCCCAGGAAGTTTAAATTTTCACTGTTCCATTTGAAAGGGAACTCTCTCTGTATCTCTCTTCTCTCTTTTTTACTGCAGTTTATGGTCATGGCTTCAGACTTATTATAATTCATTTTGAAATTGGATAGCTCCCCGTATGTTTCCAAAACCTTCATTAGGGTATGCAGGGAGTCTCTCGGGGTGCTAATATATAATAGGATGTCATCCGCATAAGCTGCTGTTTTATGCTCCTTGTCCCCAACTAGGAAGCCCCTTATTTCCATGGTGTTCCTTATTGTCGCTAACAAGGGTTCCATGGAGATGATGAACAGTAGTGGTGACAGGGGACAGCCCTGTCTTGTCCCGTTCCTCATCTCCATGGAGGGCGACAGTGTCCCGTTTATCCTTACTCTGGTTTTCGGGTGGTTATACAGCGCCCCAATCCACTGCCTCATCTTTCCTCCTATACCCATTATTTCCAATGTCTGGAACATGAACTCCCAGTGTACCCTGTCGAACGCTTTTTCGGCGTCGATTGACAGGAGTAGACTGGGCCTTCCCTCCTTCTTTATTTTTTGGGTTAACAACAGGGTCCTGATCCCATTGTCTTTCCCTTCTCTTCCCTCTACAAAGACTGGGCCAAGACTCTGGAAAAAATTTTAACATCAGCATTGAGTAGCGGGATCGGTCTGTAGCTGGAACAGAGAGTTTTGTCTTTCCCCTCCTTTGGGATGACAGTGATTGTAGCCATCAGGGCCTCCTCTCTCATATCCCATCTACCTCCGATGCCATTCATATAGTGACATGCTCTCGGAACCAGGATCTCCTTAAATTTTTTGTAATAACTAATGGAGAAGCCATCCGGCCCAGGGCTTTTTCCAGATGCCATTTCCATTATTGCTCGACCGATCTCCTCTGTGGTTAATGGGGCGTCTAAGATGCTTGTGTTTTCTCCTTCTATTCTCAGCAGTTTAGCTTCTTCTAGGAATTCCCTGATTTTATTTTTCCTCTGTTCTTCTTGTTGAGGGGGCCCTTCCTTTCTGACTGCATATAGCTTCCTGTAATACTCCAGCACATTTTTTGCTATCTCTTTTGTTTTGTATGTTATGTTCCCTGTTCCACTCTGTATTCTTTCTATATAGTTTCTAGATTTTTTCTTGTTCAGGGTTCTCGCTAGGTGTTTCCCCACTTTATTACCTCCTTCATATCTCTCCCTTCGGATTTTGTTATATGTGATTCGGGTCTCCTTATCAATCAGGTCTTTTAATTCCCCTCTTTTCCTTATTAAATCCTGTAGAACCTCTTTCATTCCTTTCTTGTGGTTTTGTTCTAATACCTGTAGTTGATTTATGATTTCCTCCCTTTTTCTATTTCTTTCTTTCCTTTTTTCTGCCTCTATAGCAATCAGTACCCCTCTTATGTAGGCCTTGTGAGCCTCCCATACTGTAGAGGCGGGGACCTCCTCTGTGGTGTTTGTTTCAAAGTATTCCCTTAGTTCTTTTTTTATCCTCTCTAAGATGTCCCTGTCGTTTAGTAATTCCTCATTCAGTCTCCACTCATAATCCCTCTCTCCTGTCTCTCTTAGGTCCAGTATCATGGTTACCGGTGCATGATCTGATATGGTTATTATCTCTATATTTATCTTTCCCATCTGTTCCAGGACTCTGTGTTCCACTAAGATATAGTCCAGCCTGGAGTGTGTCCCATGCACGTGGGAGAAGAACATATAGTCCTTCTCCTTGGGGTGCAGTATTCTCCATGTATCCATCAGCTGGTTCTGGTAAAGCTTCCTTTTTACCCCCCTTATCTTAGACGCTGATATCCCACGCGCACGGGACGTACTATCCAGTTCCTGGTCCATTCCAAAATTGAACTCCCCTGCTACTATTACAATCCCTTTCTTAAAGTCTGTCAGTTTTTCCAGAACCCTGGAGAGGAAGCCCGTGGGGTTTTTATTCGGGCAGTATATGTTTACAAGGGTGCATTCTTGGTTGTTCAGCTTTCCCTTCAAAAACAAGTACCTTCCTCCTGGGTCCGTCAGCCTCTCCCCCAGGGCAAATCGTACCCTGTGGGAGAAGCCGATGGCCACCCCTTTCGCTCCTTTTGTCAGAGAGTCTCCGTAGTACCAGACTGGGAAATTTTTTGAGTATATTCTTATATTAGTGTCTAGTGTTAGATGGGTCTCTTGTAAAAATACAATCTCTGCTGAGTACCGTTTTAGTTCTTGAAGAATTTTATATCTCTTCACTGGACTTCCCATTCCTCTGACGTTATATGTTATAGCCACCACCATTTTTCCTTGTTTTTGCCCTCTCCTCCGTCCCCCCCTCCCGTAACATGGGGGTGAGGGGGCAGGAGGCCCCGGGCCTTTAGGACACTCTCATCCTCAGCTTTTTTTGTCCCTTCAACACTTTCCCTTCCTACGTACCATGGAAGACCTGGAGCCACCCTCCCCTCTCCTCCCCTTCCCCTCCCCCCCTCCTCTTCCCCTCCCCCCATCCCTGAGGGGCCTATAGGTCTGCCCAAGGCCTTTCCACCTGGAGGGAGTGATGAGCTCCCCCCATCCTGGTTGCCCCCAGGGGTTGGAGCTTTTCCTTGCGCCAGTTTTCCGAGGTGCTGTTCTCTCCCTCGGGGTGTCCCTTCGTCCATCTGGCCCTGGGAGTCCGTCCGCCGCGCCCTCACTTCTTCCCTTGATCACCCTCCACCCTTCCCCTTTTCTCCTCTCCTTTGCTCGTTTCCGTCCCCTCCACAATCTTTTTTTCTTATTTCTAATCCTCTTTTATGTTATCTTCTCCCACGTCTCCTCTTGCCCCGGGTCTAGCATCCCTTCTTCTTCAATCCAACCGGGCATATCTGGTTTGATTATGTCAAGTTTTTTACAGAAGCCTTCAGTTTCTTCCGGGAACCTTAGCGTTGCCGATCTTCTGTCTTTTTTTCCTATGAGTGCTGCCGGGAATCCCCATGAGTATTGAATCCCTTTTGATCTCATCTGGCCCAGTAGTGGTTTGAGTATCTTTCTTCTTTCTCTTGTTTCCCTGGCAACGTCCGCAAACACCTTTATTTCTTCTTCCTCGTACCTTACTGGGCTGTTGGATTTCAATTTCTGCCAGATTTCATCCTTGTCCCTGTAGTTGTGAAAGCGGACGATGACATCTCTAGGTACATCTTTTCCCATGTTGCTGGGTTTCCGGATTCTATGCGCTCTCTCAATTTTTATCTTCTCTGTGGGCGTCTTTCCCAGCATAGGGCCAGACACTTTGTCCATAATGTTTTGCAGGTCCTCCGTTTGTGTTTGTGGGACTTCTGGGATACCGCGTACCCTGAGGTTTTTCCTTCTATTGCGGTTCTCCTGATCTTCAAGTCTGTATTTGATGTTTCTCTGCTCCTTTCAAATTCTGGCCAACTGTTCCTTCAGCTTTTTGATTTCTCCCGCTTGTTTGTCAATTTTCTCCTCTGTCTCTTCTACTCTCCTTAAGATGTGTCTCAGATCTTCCCTTATGCCGGTCATGTCCCCTTTAAGGGATCTCTCCAACCTCTCAAACATTTCTGCCATTTCCATTTTTGTAGGCATGTGCGTCTCCTTTTGCTGTTCTTCCAGTATTGTGTTTGACTTATCGCCTCTGCCTTGGGCCCCCCCATCTATTCCCTGCGAAAGTATTTTTTGTGGCCCTTTACCACTTTCTTTTTGTTTACTCTTAGTTCCTGACTGTTCAGTCGGGCTGACCTGCCCTTTTTCCTGAACCATGAATTTCTTTATTGTATTTGGGCTTGCGCTCACCTTTGGAGGGTTTCCCCCCGCACTTTTCACCACCTTACCCATTTTATCCCTTTCCCAGGCGCAATCCCGGGGCAGGGAGGGGGGTGGGTCCTCAGGTAGCTCGGTGGGTCTCTTTGTGGTCCTCTTTGTGTCTGATGGCTTGTATGCGTTTTTAGTGAGCTTTAATTTTATATATTTGAATATATATGTGTTTTTTGAAGCATATGAGCGGAGGTGGGAGAGATCTGGTGCAAAGATGAGGGAGCCGTAGTTTTCCCTATATTAGTCTCAGTTAATTGAGTGTCTGTATATTTTTTATTTTTTTATTTTTTTTTTTTAGACCAACAGGAGTTTTTTTTTTTTTTTGTTATAGAACCTTATAGTCCTTTTTCTCAGGGCAGGAAGGTAGCCCTCTATTCTGTATGTACAGTCTTGTGGTGTTGAAGGGAGGGTGGGTATGCGCAGGTATGTTACTTCGTGCTTTTGAAGGGGGTACAATCCATTTTGTGGGGTTCCAGGCGGGGAGGGGACCCAGGGGGGGGG